>PVJS01001304.1:0-100755 GCA_004027185.1 Glis glis
ATTAAAACTGTTTCAGGGAGTAAAACAGCATCGATATTGAATTACAAATTAGCTTTAAAGAGTTGTATGTTGCCGGGCATGGTGGCGCACGCTTGTAATCCCAGTACATGGGAAGCTGAGACCAGTCCACGTTTGCGGCCAGTCTCAGCTACTTAGTGAGGCCCTCTGCAACTTAGTGAGACCCTGTTTCAAAATAAAGTATAAAAAATAAGGCCGGGGGCATAGCGCGGAGGTAGAATGCCCCTGGGTTCAATCCCCGGTACCGCAAAAAAAAAAAAAAAAAAAAAAAAAAAAAACTGGGAGAAAGAACAGTGAGGAGAAATAAGAGGAAAAACTGCTTATTTTTCCTCTCTAAGGAAAATAATAATTTCCCTAAGAATATATTCTTAAATCAATTCATATATTACATTAATATTGTTTGGAAATATTTCTGCATGCAGAAAAGCTGCGAAAATCGAATCTCCAAGAGGCCTGTGAGTTACAGAGCTGATAATAAGCTGATTCCTAATCATTTTGTTGCCCAGCACTCTCCTGACGTCCCCCAGCACAGCGCAGTTGTGGCTGGATAGAAGGTCTCGATGGCCCTGCTAATCCGTGATGCTCACTGATGTGTGAACACGTTCCTCTGAGCCGCTGTCTGTATCAGCCTTCCCACAGAGCCCCCATGCCTACCTCAGGGGCTATATTTCATGAGTGGAGGTGTAACTGATGAATCTTCTAATTTTAGAGTCTGAAATGGGGTGATAAAATGCTGGATTTATAGATATTATTTCATTGTGTACAACACTCACGTTTTTTTTTACTCCCATCTGGTGCGAAGAAAAGAAATTTGCTCTCCCTTTAACATGCCATGCTGTTCAAGGCATGTTGCTTAAGATCTTGAGGAGTTGAAGCATCGCTCTCCACCAGCATAAAAGATTCAGTGCTGTGGGCAATACTTTAATGCAAACAGAGCTTAACCAAAGGCATTTTATTACCATTGCAGTTATTTATTTATTTTTTGGGGGGGAAGGGGAAGATAAACCTTTATGTCCTGGTTTATTAACAAAACCTGCCCTCAAATTAGGATGGGCATTTTTAGATACACAGTTTCCTGTCAATTCTTCCCCAAATTTCATGCTGTGAGGTGTGCAAACTGCCTCATTGGCAGTGTGTCAAGTTCTGCCCAAGGAGCCCACTCTGAACCATATCCTTACCAGGCGGCCTTCCTATGGCCATGCGAGATGGCTTCTCAGAGATTTCAAGGAATGGAAAATATAAGTTTCTCCCTCCTGAAACCAGAACCCTGTACCAGACAAGGACTGCCTTTTCTGGCTCCCCGGATTCTATAGCAAGAAACTGGCCTCACACGTACTTTGATATTTAGCATGCTCTTATTAAGGTGTCATTTCTCTAATGGGAGAACAGTTACACATTCATCTCACTACAGTAGAGGAGATATGCAAAAGTATGAGAGTCCCACAGGAGATGAGAGAGGAAAAATACGGAAAAAAGAATGTGCCAGTGTTATTCAAAATCATGACATTCACATAATATTGGTCTTTATATAGAATCTCAAAAAAAGGAAGATAAGGGAAAGCAAAATGAATCTGTGAAAAATCTGTGGAGTGATCACTATCCCAGGACAAATTTTCTTTTAATGATTGGCAAACATATACATTTAAATAGGGGAAGACTCTGCTGGGTGTGGTGGCACAGGCCTATAATCCCAGTACTCGGGAGGCTGAAATAGGAGGACTGCAGGATCAAGGACAGCCTCAGCAAGTAGCAAGACTCTCAGCAACCTAGTGAGAGAGACCCTGTTTCAAAACAAAACAAAAAATAAAGTAAAATAAAATAAAATAGGGCTGGGGATGGTGGAGCTCAGAGATAGAATGCCCCTGGATTCAATCCCCAGTAACATACACACACACACACACACACACACACACACACACACACACACACACACAAAGGGAAGACTCTAGTACTACTCAACTAATTTTTGATGAGCCACTAACATGTTCTCTTTATATGTATGTATTTATGTGTATATGTATATGTGATAAATAATATATTCATCAAAGAAAGATATTTAATAGCCTGTTTCTTAATTATATTGAGAAAGCGTCTGAGCTGGGCAAGGTGATGCACGCCTGTAATCCCAATACTTGGGAGGCTGAGACGGGAGGATTGTAGCCTCCTCAACTTAGCAAGACCCTCAGCAACTTAGCAAAACCTTGTTTCAAAATAAAAAATAAATAGGGCTGGGGGTGTAGCCTAGAGATAGAAAAAGAGAGAATGTTATGAATCTGGTTTTCCTTGAATATTGGTGTATGTTTTATCATCTTCAACCAAAAATATTAGCTACTATTTACAAGGGACTTTTGAAAGATCTTAAAGTGATGTTAGGAACATGAAAACACACAGCACAAAGTTGTGTGAAAGGGATAATGATAATAGGTAAGGTGGGCGATTATTCAGCACTTGTATTTGGGTATTATCTCATTTAATGCAGATCATGTCATTTAAATGTCAGCACCATTCTCACAAGGTTTCTAATGAGGAACAGATGATTCATGACGATTAGGAAGTTGATGATCATAAGGCAAGAACCTGGGTGCAATGCTAGTGACTTGGGAGAGAGTCGATGTCAGGGTCAGGGAAGACTTGTCTAGACAGGTGATATTTGGAGACAGTGACTAAGGTGAGAGGGGCATGTGATGAGATTGGGTTGGAAGTCAGCTGCCTTTCCCCATCTTCCCATGTAAATAAGCAGGACTATGCACCATTCTTCTGGCTGCATAATATTCTACTTTGTAGCCGTGACGTGACAGCCTGTCTTATTTTCAAACACTTAATTTCAGTTTTGGTGCTGTAAACAATGCTGTAAACTGAGGCCTGCCTTGTCCACGCATCTTGCGACTTATTGATATTTTCCCTTCAATAAATCCTCAGAAATGAGGTTTTGCGTAGGCACTTAATATTTTATCCCACGATCCCACAAATCCCTGCGGTACCTGTGGTGGCAGCAGCAGGACTCAAGCCAAGGTTCCAATCATCAGGAGACGCTCTTGGAATCCCCCTGGGACCCCCTCCATGATAACATTTATTTTTAAATCATCGAAACATTTGCCAACCTGGAAATTAGGAATTTTGCAAATTCTTATCAGTTGTCTCTCAACATGCCCATACTGAAGACCTCATCTTCCTCGGCAACTAAAAAGATTTTAAAAAGTCTTGTTCCTCTTTTGTGTTCTTGTTTTTTGTCGTCTCCAGCGGTGGAGCCTGGGGATCTTGCTGGACCTCCATGCCTGCTGCTGTTCACCAGCCACATCCCATCAGCCACTGCACTGGCCCCCACCTCCTCTCTCCTTTCCAGCTCCACTACTGCCGACTTCTTGCACGCCCCCCCATCCTTCGTACAGTCTATATTCATTTTCTCTTAGAGTCTAGTATTGCTAACCTCCTGTTGCCTCTGAGTGATCAGAGTGACGGGTACAGGAAAGGATCAGGTCAAACTCAGCTTTCATCCTTCGAACTTGCCCATCGCCTCCATCCCCACAACATCAGGGGCAAACACCTTCCGCAGTGCCGCAGTCCTCCAGCGCCTGGCCCTGGCTGCCCCTGTCCCTCCCAGCTGCCTCTCTGTCCTGTGTCACTCCCTCCGCACTGGCCCCTGCAGTATTTCCAGTCCCCAGAGGGTGGACGCTGCTCTCGCCTTTTCTGCTTTGGCTGTACTTGGTTGAACCTCGACTCATCCTTTAAGACGCAGCTCATGTTTCTCTCCCCTGTGACGCCTTGGCTGTCCGCCATGGTCATTGCCTGGCACCCCCTCCCTCATGCCATCTGTGTACCCTGTACACACTGCCGTCAGAGCAATAGAAGAGAGATTTGCTTTCCTGAAGGCCAGACGACAGACTTTAGTCTGGGTGGTAGATGAAGAAATAAAGTGGAATTCTTTTAGTGAATTTCTCAGGTGGGGATAAGAGAAGGACCCAAAGCAAGAGATCCCTGCCTGTGATATAATGCGTGCAAAGCTCTTTGATCTGCACCTGGCTCACCATAACTGCTCAGTATGTGTTAATTATTATTGTTCGTTCAAAAGATATTTCTGGTCCAATGGATATTGTAATAAGAGGGACAAACAAATTTATAGTGGAGCTAATGAGTGAATACAAAGACGATGTAAAATAAGGGGAGGGCGATTTTTACCCCAAATGATAGCAAATAGCACAGTTCTGCTTTAATATGGAAATCATCATTAGTTGTTAAGAGTTAATAGAGTAATAATAATCATCCTTATTGTGACAACAAGTCTGCTAGTTATTCAATGCTTCCTCTTAGCTTTATCAGGCTATGTACGTTCTGTGAGCTATTTCATTTAATTTCTACACTAACCTCTTAAGGCAAGAATTTGTCTCCCCTTGTTGATGGGTGAAAACCTTTGAAATGTAGGAAGGTCAATTTCCTTGGTCAAGTGTCCACAGCTGGAAAATTGTGGGGCCAGGGTTTGAACAAGGTATACTCCACTGTGATTTCACCAAGACCTGAATATTCCTTTTCTGAACTGACCTATCTCTATTAGAGCTTCATCTTCAGTTGTCTGTACAGAGGACTCCCCCTCAAGGAGGAGGGGGAGACACTCTCCACTGGCAACGTCTCCTAGTAGAAGGGGTCGGGATTCACCTCCAGGGTGATCAGTCACGTGGCGCTCTGGAAAGTGCTTTTGAAAGTTACAGGGGGCAAGTAAGGAACATGTCTGAATTCAAAGTTAAGCCACTGTGGGCTTTAAGACTTCCATTGTGATTCGGACCCCTCTGTATGCTTCCAACTTGACTTGCTTCTGTAGAAAGAGAGAGGCGGTGTGGAAGCTGCTGTCTCTGTGGGCTTCTATGTTCAGTAGGTGTGAAGTAAAGGTAAAGTAGGGAGGGAAACTTATATCAGAGAGGCCCTATTTGGTAGCATTTTTTTAAATAAGGACATTTAGAACACAATATTAATGCTTAATAATATATCTATGTGTTAAGCTGTATTTCCAAAAGACTTTAGTGTGTGCTATAGTCCAAATAGAGTAAAAAGGAAACATATTCACATACTATGATTTAAATTTCCCTCTTTTCTACATTCATTAACTTTTTTGTGTTATTAATGAATTGAGTCATTGATAATGCAGCTCCTACAATCTGTATGCCTACTGCAGAAGAAATGATTGGGAAATATATCTGCTGTCTGTAATTATCATTGGAAGGCCAACTTGCCAGGATCAACTGCTCAGAGAAATACACCAATTGGAAGAACTCTGTCCTTCCAATCTCACCAAAATGTTCCCACAGCTGGATCACCACAGAGCCCTGTTGCTGGTCAGTGAGAACATGCATTTTTAAGGGGAGTGTTAATTTTGTCCTTGAGAGTTGAATAATGTCATTTCATTTAGACAACTTAGATTTCTTTTGCAGAATCCTTATTTACCAAAGAGTCCCCGTTTAACTGGAGATCAATGTTTTAAAGGAGTGGAGATGAGGTTGGGTGGAGGAGTTTGTGGGAACAGATACATAAACAACTCTGTGCTGCAGCCCAGTGAGAAATGCTGTTGGAAAAGTGTGAATGAACTGCCAGGCCTTTAACTGTTTCTATTTTTTGACCCTTACAAATAAAGCTGTTGTAAGCATCCCTTATGTATTTTTGTCAGTTACATACCTTGAAGGTAGCATTACTGGCTCATAGGTTATGTATGTGTTGAGCTTCAGAAGATACTGCCAGTAAAACTGTAAAACAGTTTTACAAATTCATTGCACATTTAAATGTAGGAATCCACCAGGTGTGGTGGCACACATGTGTAATTCCACTACCTGGGAGGTCAGCCTCAGCCACTTAGTGAGATCCTGTTTCAAAAGAAAAAAATAAAAAAGGACCGGGAGAGGTAGAATGCCCCTGGGTTTGATCTCTAGTACCAAAAGAAAAAAAAAAAAAAAGAAGAATGTACCAATAGTGATGATTTCAGTTGTTCCTTATGCTTCCAATGCTTGTTTTCTCTCTCCCATTCTTTGCCAAGTGCTGTATTTCACCATTTCAGTTGTAATTTTTCCTGATAACTAGTGAGAATGGTCACCTTTTCAATGTTTACTGGCCATTTAGATAACATATTTTATGAAAAACCTGAATAAGTCTTTAAAATTGGGCTCTTGGCCTTTTTCTTGCTGTTTTATAGGAGGTCCTTGTAGGTTATAGATATGAACCCTTTGTCAGACATATGGATTACATTATCTTCTCCCTGGCTGGGCTTATCTTTTCAATATCTTAATATCTTATCAATATCTTGATTAACAAAAGTTCTCAATTTTGTGAGATCTAATTTATCGGCCTTTTCCCTTATAGTTGGTTAATTTTTGTCCTGTGAAAAGAAAAATATGACCACCTGTGATCACAGGAAGATATTCCCTTAAATTAATTTCCACAAGTTAGTTTTCTTTCCTTCGTTCCTACCTTTCTTTCTTTCTTTTTAAAAATTTAATCTTAGGTTTGAAATCTACTTAGAATGGATTGTTATGTATGGCATGAGATAGGAATAATATTCTTTTTTCACTTTCACTTTCAAAGGCTGCTTCCTCCAGCTGTAGGATTGGAAATTTTTTGCTTCCAACACTTTAAAAATGTCATCTCACTGTTTCTTGACATAGTTTCGGTTAGAAAGTCAGCCATTCATCTTATTATTGCTCTTTGAAGGTAAGGAGCCTTCTTTCACTGACTTGAGTTTTCAGTAGTTTTGCTGTGGTGTGCCTAGGTGTAGTTTCTTAGTTCTTATACCACTTGGCATTGTTAGAGCCTCCATCTTCTCTACATCACTGGAGTTTTACATCTTGTCGGGTTTGAAAGATTCACAGCCAGTCTGTCTTCACATACTGCTTCTGACACATTATTTTTCCCTTTTCTTCTGAGACCAACATTTTTCAGTTATTTTTTATAGTGTCTTATATCTCTCTCATGGTCTTTTCTTGCAATTCCTTATTTCTCTTTAAATCTGAATATTTTCTAATTGACCTGCTTCCAGTTCACTAATTCTTTCTTGTACTATGTTTAGTCCATTATTTAATCCATCTATTATATTCTTAATTTAGGTTAGTTATTCTTGGTTTCAATGATCCCATTTGATTTATTTGAATAAGAATCACAGATAGTCTAAAATTCATGTCTTATAACTTCAACTTCTGGTCACCTAATAGTGTTGTTGCTATTGTTGTTTTAATGCTTCCTGATTTTTGGTTATTTGATCTTCTTGCATATCTGTGGATATTTTTTAAATTAAATTCTTATCTACTGGAAACATATGTTTGATCCATGATAGATGGACATCTAAGTATGCAGTTACAATCTCTACTTCATTCAACTCTTCCCTCTTTATATTTTTTCTGCTGTCAGGCATGAAGGTACTTTACCCAGCAAACTCTAGGGTCACATTTTGAGCTCTGTGAGTTAGCTCTTTGAGCTTTTCTCTTCAGTTTTGAGTTGGGATGGGAATATCTCGCCATTTCCCCTTGGAGATGGAGAAGGGAAATATCACAACACTCAACAACTTTTTCCAGTGAAATTCCCTTTTCGATCTGAAGCACCCTTATTATTTTGAATGAACACCTTTGTAAATAGCCTCACACCTCACTTTGGAATGGGAGAGTACTGGCACCTATTGTCTTGAGGCCTCAGTTGAAACAGAAAAAAAGTTTCCATTTAGTGGCTGGTTACAATTTGACATAATATCATCCTTCTTTGTGATATACAACTTATTAATTTAAAATGTCTTATTTTAACAGTTTAATGTTGGGATGAGTCCCTAAAAAATAAACAAATTGTTGATCCATGTGTGTCTATGAAGGTGTTAACCCCTGTATACTGCTCTATATCTTTAATAATTGGATATAATCACATGATCTGCCTGATAAAAATCAAAGCTACCTAATCTTTGACACACTATATGACACATCATAGTTTTTTTTTTTTTTGCGGTACCGGGGATTGAACCCAGCGGCATTCTACCTCCGAGTTACACCCCCCCGCCCTATTTTTATTCTTTATTTTGAAACAGGGTCTCACTAAGTTGCAGAGGGCCTCACTAAGTAGCTGAGGCTGGCCGCAAACCCGGATCCTCCGGTCTCAGCCTCCCAAGTACTGGGATTACAAGTGTGCATCACCACGCTTGGCTTGTCATGTTTTTTAAAAGTATTTTTATTGGTGCATTGTAATTGTACATGATAGTGAGGTTTTTGATGTATTAAACTTAAGATATCTAGAGAACATCATTACTCAATACCAACAGGCAGTTCGACTCATGAATCTGGACCTCAGAGATTAGGGTATTGTTACTATATACAATAAATCATAGGAATGCCTGAGACACTCAGGTAAAAGATGTAGAATGAGAAGAACATGGAAGCCAGAATGAGCAAAGCTCAGGGGAAAGTGAACAGATGGTCTTATGACTTCAGTTATGATAAGGAAGATTTACTCTCCCAGGATTCTCTTTATCCAGCATACATAAATCACTTTACTTTTGTGTACCCTAATAAGAGTACTCTTGTAATTCCTAATTTCATGACCAGAACTACACACACACACACACACACACACACACACACACACACCACATAGTTATTTCTGAATTCACCTACTCAAGACCAAATAGGAAGCCAGGAATGGTGGTGCACACCTGTAAGCCTAATATTTGGGAGGCTGAGACAAGAAGATCACAAGTTCAAGGCCAGCCTCAGCAACTTAGCGAATAAAAATAAAAAATAAAATAGGGCTGGGGTGTAGCCCAGAGGTAGAGCACCCCTGGGTTCAATCCCTAGTAACACACACACACACACACACACACACACACACACACCCCAACCCTAATCGAAAACGAGCAGGGTCTAAGGATGTTGAGTCCATTTGTGTGTGTGTGTGTGTGTGTGTGTGTGTGTGTGTGTGTGTGAAGTAGCAGCACCCTGACCCTGGGAGTCTTATGACCCAATGATTACTCAGTGATAGAACGACGATGATGATTGTGGAATAAAAACGGTATTTTAACTAAACCAAGCCCTTCTCTCTTTATACAGAGGCCAAGTTCTGCATCTCCTTTTGCCCGTCACACTTGCTGCTGTCTCATGTGTCTTAAACCATCATCACTTCAACATTCTAGCACTGCTACATGCCATTAGCATCCTGTTCCATAGCACTCTTGGAGAATCTTCACTGCCCTGTGAACTGACCCAGCAATTATGGCCAAATACTTTAGGAATGGTCTTGTACATTATAAACACATCAATGCACATGTTGATGTGATAATGATGAAATTACACTTTCTCACTTTCAGTAGCTCCCAGAAAGTCACTCACAAGGGGATGGTTCCTGATCTAAGGTGAAACTCATCAATCACTAGGCCGTGCAATTTCTGTAACTGGGAGCTAGGGGGATTGGACCTAGGGAGATGGTGGCCCTTACTTTGGTCTTAGATTCTGCTATAAAATTCTCCAAGATACTTTCACCCACTGAATTTAGATAAATTATAACATCAGCAAATTCCTTTTCTCTAGGCTAAAGGCTCCCACTTGCTGGAGATTGTGGGTTAACCACACACGTGGACTTAAAGGATAGTAATACAGAAATTAAGGAAAGTAGAGTCAAAATACCTGTTTCCACCTAACACTTCTTTTTTTTTTTGTGGTACTGAGGATTGAACCCAGGGCATTCTACCTCCAAGCTCCACCCACAGCCCTATTTTTCATTCTTTATTTTGAAACAGGGTCTCACTAAGTTGTAGAGGACCTCACTAAGTAGCTGAGGCTGGCTGCGAACCCAGATCCTCCTGTCTCCGCCTCCCAAGTACTGGGATTCCAAGCATGCACCACCACACCTGGCCTTCCACCTAACACTTCTAAAAACCACCATTGAGATGATGCTCCCAGCTCCTGCAAACTGACTCCTAGTCCTCACTCTGATGACATCAGCATAACTCAAGCACTGTCACACTTGAGTTTCCTAGTACCTATGGTTTTGACAGTGTGTGTTGGGAGTTTGAAGACAGAAGAGGTAAGATCCAGGAGAAATATTCCTTTTTGCTAAAGATGGATATATTTCACAAAGCATATAGGTTCCTTTACTGGAGTCCTTGCCTAAAGTTTCATGATTTTAATAAATAATGTTGCTTTCTTTAGTCTTTATACCATCTGTGGTCCCTCTTGACTACATACCTATTCCTGTCAGTGGTAAAGACACTATAGCTAGCCTAACATTAAACGTATTTGTGGATCCAATAGACTCTTTGATTTAGTTCTGAGTTTTCAGCTTTGATCATGTTATCTAGGACAAGACCCTGAATCTCTCTGGACTATAATTTTCTCTTCTGTAAAACAAAAGAAAGAGTGAAAAGGCGAGAGACAGAGTTAAATGCAGACTCTCTTCTTCCACATAGTCATTCATCAAACACTTAATAAGAGGTCAGGAGTACATGAATACGACACAGATCAGCCCACCAAAAACTTCCTAGTAAAATAGGAGACAGAGGCCCATGAGCAATGGACTCTTCTCACACAGTATAGTAAATGCTGACACAGTTTGCTAGAGAATCACACTTCTGGCAATAAATTCTGCTCAGGAAGACTTTTGGAAGGGTTTCCCCAAAGGAGATGTTAATTTGGTCTGGTCTTAAACAATTACAGATTGATCTGGTGGTGTTTTGGGGAAGCAAAGGGAAGGGAATAAATGAAGTTTTATGCATGTTTCAGGAATTATGGGCACTCAGATTTTACTAGATAGAATGTATGGATGATGAGGAGTGGCAGGAAATGGAATGCAAAAGCCTGTGGCGTGAGGTTATTAAGGGCACTGAATGCCAAGTAAAGTGATTATTTTTCTCTTTCCAAGTTTGAGAACAATATGACAGGCGCCAATAATGTAAACCAAGATAATTCCTTAAAGACTACAATTCTTGGTCGGATGATCTTCTAATGAAAAATAAATACGAAATTTGTATCTCTCTGTCTATCTTTAGCGCACTCTGGGATCTGAGAGTTAAGTCTCCTTATTCAAGTGTTTGCTCATCTGTTAATGTTTACCTCAGTTACTGGTATTTGGATTGGCTCTTGAACTAGCCTGGCATCACTTCATCTTTCCAGACAGCTGCTCTTTTGAAGCATCCTTGCAAGAGATGCTTCTCTACTTATCTAGACCGAGCATACACTTGTCAGTCAAAACATAAATAGCACCCAAGCCACCTGCATGTCCAGAGGCTGGAGGAGAGACAGGGCTATTTTCCCACTGAAGATCTGCCAAGTTTAGAAGGATCGGATTCTTTGTGAGCTCTCTGATATTGTACAGAGGGACCCCAGCAGGAAAACCTCTGCTTTTTCTGTCAGTTGTTTGTATGCATCCTTTATTGTTCTAAAAAGAAGTCCCTGAAGGACTTCCTGAAACTTCGAAATTATGACACTACGTTTTTTTTTGCCTTATTTGGGGGCACCTGAATATACCTTTCCATTGCCTTGCTTTCTTCCAAACTTTTAGCATTGGATTTTTTTTCTTTTTCCCCAGTGCCTTACCCCCTGAAGGCTTGGTTTTGCATTATTCAAATCATTGGATCCCTTTCTCTAGTGCCCTACAACAATGAAGTCCTCTGGGATGTGAGAGATGATCTGTGAGGACCATCAGTGGGCGCCTTCTATTCAGAGGGTCTGAATTAGAGCTGTTTTGCATGTTAAGGGGGAGACTGATCCCAGGAGTGTATGCAAAAGCTTCAATAGGGCTCCGGATGGTTCGGTCACATTTCTTAGACTGACTGGGAGGTTGTGAGTGTGACCCTTTCTGTGTTTCATCTGCTCTGTCTCTCTTTAAAGAGTGACTCACTAGCAAACAGAGATTTGGCAAAGCTGAAGACACGGAGTGCCACCGAGACCAAAGAACTTCTGGTTCAAATTTGTTTCCCTGTCAGGTGTTGCTGGGAGATCCATTCCCTTCACACCGTTGCCAAGTATGTGAGCTCCAGTAATTTGGTTGGGCAAAGAAATCACTGGCAAACGCAACACAGCAAATTGTGGGCTAATCGCTAAAGCCGGAGATGACTTTGTTAATGGAGCCAGCACAGTCTTTTGTCAACTGGGTGAGACATCTCATATAAGTCCTGAGAAGTCAGGCCTGGAGCAAAGAGCACAGGAAGTTCAGGCAAATTGTGGAAGAGAGAGGATTTGTTTCCACCACTAACAATTGTTTGTTTGTCTTTGGAAAAGGACGCTCAGGCTCAGTGTCTCCTATAGAAAATAACCGTAAGATTGGACTTTCAGAGACCCTAGTGATTGAGAAATGGGAGAGAAGAAAAGAGTTACAGACTGTATGGCAGCATCTGCCCTTAGAATCTCACAGATCTCACAGACCTTCTGCAGCAGTTTCTTTGGCAAAGAAGAAAAGATGTCACAATAATTTACATGTGTCATTCCTTGGCTGTATCTCACAGAAATGAGATGATGTAGGTGTTAGCTGTTGATAATGTCAGTTCTCAGGATGCATTGCTGTCATTGCCTAACCAACTCTACAGATTTTTTTTCATGTCTCTTTGCATGCATAATATCACCATATTATGTTTAAGTACCATGTTCTTACAGTTGAGTATACGTATATATATATGTGTGTGCGTGTGTGTGTGTGTGTGTGTGTGTGTGTGTATTCGTATACATATAGAATAGGAGTATTTGGACTCTGTTGAACATGTAGGCACAGAATAAAATGTTACAGTTTGTTAGAGAAATTTCTCACCTGTTATTAATTTGTTTATTCTATCAGCAAATATTTATTGAACATTTACTATGTGTCCATCACTATTGCAGGTGCTAGAGATTGAGTGCTGGGATACTGAAACCAATCTCCTGTGGATACCAAGAGAGGATACTAAATAAATAAAATACATAGAATGATGATAGTGATGAGAACTGCAAGGAAAATAAAGTAAGAACAAGGGCTAGGGTGCTGCAGTTGAAGTGCAGTGGCCAGGGAAGGCCTCAGTGGTCAGGGTCCATTTGCATAGAGATTTGAGGGAAGGAAGGGAGCAAGTCAGGTGAGAGAGGAACATTCTAGAAGAAAATCCCAAGTGTAAAGGCCTTGGGCCTGGAGCAAGCCTGGGATGTTGAACAAGGGCAAAGAGGAGGCTGGTGTGGCTGGAATGACATGGACAAAGAATGTTGGGTCTCCAGATGGGATCAGAAGGTTCCCTGAGTCAATGGCGGAGCATTGGGCGGGATTTTGAGGCATGCATTAGGACTTTGGCTTTTATGCTAAGAGATGGGAATCCATGGAGGATGTGGCCTAAGCTGTTTTAAAGGGGTCATGCAGGCTGTAGGGTGCCAAGGGCAGAATGAGGGAGTTGAATTACAGGAATTTAGGTAAGAAATGCTGGAGACATGGCAGGAACCGTGAAGGTGGAGAGATGGGGTTGGATTCTAGAGACATTTTGAACATGGATCAGTTAATGAGTCGTAGGAGTAGGAAAGCCTGAAGGCAGCTTCCAGGGGATGCCCAGCAGTGGCCCATTGGCAGTCAACACTCCTGGGAGCCAGGGAATGAGTGCCCGGGTCTTCCAGGGGGGTGCCCAGCAGTGACCCATTGGCAGTCAACACTCCTGGGAGCTGGGGGAATGAGTGCCTGGGTCTTCCAGGGGGTGCCCAGCAGTGACCCATTGGCAGTCAACACTCCTGGGAGCCAGGGAATGAGTGCCCGGGTCTTCCAGGGGGTGCCCAGCAGTGACCCATTGGCAGTCAACACTCCTGGGAGCTGGGGGAATGAGTGTCTGGGTCTTGGGGGGGGTGGTCTGGACATATATCTGTTACATCCATTTCTGTACCTGCCAGTATGGTAAATAGAGTTGTGATTGCTAGTTTCACTTTGCAGATAAGAAAACTTGTTTTAAGAGATCAAATAGTTTATTCTAATTCCCAAGCACTCAAGTAATCCATCTAGTTCACAAATAGGTTCTCTGAAGCCATACCCTGCCAATGTTCTTAGCTCAAACACATAGTCCACTTTCCACTTTCATCTTGTGGCCACGGGGTCTACATGACTGAGGAAAGACCAGATCCCACCTGCACTGCTGAGTGCCTGCTCTCACACTGAGCCAAGGTGACTGAGTCCCGTGCCCTCACATATGGCTGTTTGGCCAACCTGCAGATCTCTGGCCATGAACATGGCGCAGGCTGGCATAGTCCTATATATGTGATGGGGCATCCACCTGGCCTCCTCTTTCCGCCCTCTCTCTCTCTCTCCCTTCCTTCCTTCTCTTCCTTAAGCAGTTTGTAATAACAATAAGTGTATCTTATGCCCACCAAAGTACTAAATGTTCTAATGCATTCTCCTATTTATTTATGATGGAAGTATGAATAAAATAGCAATAATTCAAGAACCTGAGTATAGAGCTGTGGGGGAAGAAAGATTTTAAGTAGGGGATGTTCCCTTTTGAATATTCTCCTGCAGAGAGGCCTGAGGGACATTTTGGTTGAAAGATGCAAGGCTCCAGCTCAGAGAAGTTTTAAGTGAGGACATTGATTTGAGAGTTTCTGAATACTCTAAATTTTTTCCTAAGGCTCTGACTGGTGCTAATCAGCTAGGCAGTTTTCTACTTAACCTCATCCTTTTTGTTTCCAAATGTGCACGAGGGTGACAGGAGAGGTGTCCAAACAAGAATCAGATCTAAAAGAAGCAAAACTATTTCGCCTTTCACTATCCTTTTATTCAATGGAGTCGTTCGACCCTTGGAGGCTAGATGAAGATTCTGGCAGATCCATGAACTCTGTTTATTCTTAGAAAATGCACATCCTTATGGTGATTTGGAATTGTGGGCATGGTCTCAATTTCAAACATTTCATGTCTAGGGTGAGGTATTATGAAAATGTCTGGCTCAGTTTAATGCCACAGTATCGACCTTTTCCTGGGTCAGCCTGGAGGCAGAAGAAGGCCCCATCTTAAAGCCTCTGCTTCCTGCCATGGTGGGGAAGGAGGGATGAAAGAAGGGGGTAGGGCCATTCTTACATTGCTGGGTGTTTTCACATTCTGGGCTGGCGGATATCTGCTTCTTTTTGTGGAGTATATTTTGGGCTCCTTGTAGGTTCCAAGTTGGATACTTTCACTTGAAGCTGCCATAAGCAAGGAAGAGCCTTTATTCCAGGTGCCTCTTCTGACTCCTTCCTCAATTCAGAGGCATTGGTGCAACCGCTGCCTGGCCCCTCAACCTGCCTATTTCTGCAGACACCTCCTGCTCCACCAGGTAGCCCAGTTGACCATAACAGGACCCAGGTACTGACACCCGACCTGGCACAGGACCGTGGCCGTGGTGCGTGGTCTCAGCAGCAGTGTGTCGGTCCCTCTCTTGCTCGCTTGATTTCCTGCACAGGAGTCAGGGCCTGTCCACAGTCGTCTTCAGCTTCTTCAAACAAGCACAGGTTGCCAGTTCCTGCAATTTTAACATTCAGGGGGTGCAGGCCAAGTCCAGGGAGATGCTGTGTGCTCCTAAGGAGTTCTCTTCCTCTCCTCTTCTGCTCTCACTTGATAAAGGAACGACAGGCAGTCACCCTCCTTGCACAACATGTTTCTTCCTGCTCCTCACACTCATGGGTAAAAATACTACAAAGTGAGATATCACAAAAGTGATATTAGGAGGTTGTGAAGCTTCTAGAGGAAGGACGGCTGTGATACCCCCAAGGAAGGGACCCAAGAGAAGCTGGAGAAGGGAGCCATGGGGCCGATTGTCATTTCTCTTTTACCTCAAATAACCTGGGATGAGGGTTTGGTGGCAGTGGTTTCCTCCCTTATTATGTGCTGTGACATTCTCCAGGCTGGGAAGTATTCCTGCACCAAAGGAACATCGGGCAATGAGGCCGGGGTGTGGGGCTGGGCCGAGGTCCTCACTCTCAGAAGGTCCTTGTCATGCCTGTAACTCTTGCTACCTCGTAATTGTGAGGCAATGAAAGTAGGTCATTTCGTGGGTGGGAGAGCCATTCTCAATTATATATATGTATAATTTGCTTATAAGATTCCAAGAATTTCAGCTTGTAAGTCAAAAATTTCACACCCCAAATGAAATTGGCGAGAAGCCTAGAACTCGCCATTTTCACTTGAGGTACTAAAATTCTCACATGGATTTACTTAAAGAGTAACCAGGGTATTAAAATGTTCTTTGGGCTTAAGACTTATTTGCATATGATCCATTGGCATGATTATTTACTTACCAAATGAATTCAGAGTTGGTTTTGTTATTTCAAAACTGTCCAGGAATCACACATTTATTTAATTTTAAGAATTCCTGTGATCAGAAAACATTGAATTTCTTATAAACATGTATACATTTAATGATCTGTTGGCATATTTTCACATCTTACATATTCTTTGTACGAGTAAAATATTACAGTGTTTCCCCCTAACTGGGTGCACTAGAATCTCGTTAAGTGGTTAATTTAGTTGAATAAAAGTCTTAGAAGGCTTAATCCTCTCCAAATGGAAATGGTAATTTTAATATATTAGTTACACTTCAACAAAATTTTGTAAACTGCATAGGATAAGCAGAAACATTGTCTTTGGTGCTCCATCCTCTAGTATATATGCAATTCACAGATACATGCTATATAACATGTATGCTATAGAGGCAATAGCCCTTTAGAAAACACAGTCAATTATTTTTATATAATATGTGGATTCTGCATTTGTGGATTCTACTCACTAAAATTTATTTGTAACCCCAAAATCAGTACTGACAAGCACTCTGCAAGCAACTATGGACATGTGCAGAGTGATAAAAATTGAGTTATTCAACATGCGCATTTCCAGCTGAGGTCGAAGAGGTGGTACTGCTTTCATGTTAATGTTCTCATCCTGAAGACAAGCATCCTTTCTACAATCTAGTTAGTGCCATTTTGTGTGTGTGTGCGCTTATGAGATTTTTGTTCCATTTTGCTGTTTACAGTGGTCCCTAAATGTAGTACTCCAGTGCTGGCTGGTGCTCCTAAGTGCAAGGAAGCTGAGCTGCGCCTAGTGAAGAAAATTCGTGTGTTGGAGAAGCTTCATTCAGGCCTGAATAGTGCTGTTGTTTGTAAGTTTAATATTAATGAATCAACAGTATATATTAAATGAGGTGTCTCGAACAACACATAAAACAATGTTATGTATTGATTGGTTGATGAAAATGTGTGGCCAAAGTCTTGTGAGAACATAACCCTGTATTTTCCTTAGGAGCAATGGCTCGGTATTCACTAATTCAGAGCTCATGGTGACTTTATAAAACACAAGTCCTGCCAATAACATGATCTGGAATCACACCCCACTCTATTCTCTCTTTGTCCTCTGTGTCCGCTCGCAAGGTCATTGAATATTCTTTTTTTTTTTATCTAAAGACCCGGGGTATGTCATTAAAAGGGTTTTTTTTTTGTGTGTGTGGTACTGGGGATTGAACCTAGGGGCATTCTACCTCCAAACTACACCCCCAGCCCTATTTTTTATTTTTTATTCTTTATTTTGAAACAGGGTCTCACTAAGTTGTGGAGGACCTCACTAAGTAGCTGAAGCTGGCCATGAACCCAGATCCTCTGGTCTCAGCCTCCCAAGGACTGGGATTACAAGCGTGTGCCACCATGCCTGGCTTATTAAAAGGTTTTAAACAAGAAGATAGATGGTCGGTTTGTGTTTTTAAACAATCACTCTTGTGCACAGGAAAGAGTAGGCCGCGGGAGATGAGGAGCCCAGGAAAGGCCCGCCTAGAGTCCATGCACCAGGCTATGGTGACATGGGGTGCAATGGTTGGGGGGAGTTGAGGAGCAGGTGTACTGTGAGCTATGGAGCAAGCAACATGCTGCTACTTACAGCACACTGATTGAGACTAAATGCATCAGGTGCAGGGGAATAAGCATGGCATAGCAGATGCTTAGCTGTGTGAGCCCAGGCCAGGAGAGGGGGACAAGATGTAAGGCTTCCCTGCTCCTATTTTGGAGATATTATGAGAGTCAATAGGAAAAAAAAGGTATGTGGAGCTTTAGAGCTCAGTTTCCACATTTGCAAGTAAGTCCACTTTAGAATTACTTTCTTTTAGTAAAGTGTTTTCTTTTTCTTTCTTTCTTTTGAGAATGTGCTTCAAACAACAACAACAACAACAAACAAACCCCCAAAGAACAAAAAACACACAGGGCTGTGCTGATACAGATTTTTTTTCATATTTTATCACACCATCCGGAAACATAGCAAAATGCCGCTTTAGAAAATGTAGTGGCTATTATGAATCATTAGGTGATATGAAATGATAACACTGATATTATATCTTACTTTATGTCATGGCACTAACATGTATCGCTCTCTGATATGCTTATAGGATATAAATTATGCCATTCTATTTGGAAACTGTTCTTTATGTTGATAAAAATTTTAAAAAGCAGTTAATGTTCTGGAAAGTACTTTCCCAATTGTTTGGTGAAAGCATGAAAATAATTCATTTTTTAAAATCTGAAGATTAATAGATCTGTACCCACTTGATGATAATTTCTACCTCAAAAAGGTTTAAGTCGATGTTCTCCTGATACTATTTGTTTTATCATCTGTTCTGTATGCTGAATGGATGTGTGCAAAAAGGATTTGTTATTGCCCAAATATGCCTTTCTCTTTTGTGTTGCAAAATATCTAAAGTGAAGTCTTCACTAGAGAAAGGCTCTATGATTGACTAGTTCAACACATGAGCTTACAAGGTGAGAATATTGCTTGAGATCTGAGGTTTTCAACTGCACTTTAATTACTCTTGTCACTTTGTTAAACACTTATTCATTTATAAGAACCCACAAGGTTCTGGAAATACAAAGATGAATGAAATACAATCTTTGCTTTTGAGACTTCACTAGAAGAGATGAACATGTAAAGTACATAAACATAGTAAGTTATCACAAAAGTTTCCATAAGCTTTCATGAAAACACAGAGAAAGAAGAAATATTAGGAAAGTTTTCCATAGAAAGATTTATTGTAGTCTTGAAGAAAGAGTCAGGATTGACTATGCATATGGGGCAGCATGAGCCAAAGTAGGAAGACATAAAAAAAAATACATGTATTTGGAGAACTGCAAGAATTTGGAAGTTGGTTATAAGTAAGTGGAGAAAGATGAAAATCTCATATCAAAAGGTTCTTTTGTTCCCCAGAGTTCACGTTTTGGTGTGGAAAATCTTACTGGCTATGCAAGGACAGACGATGTAAAGTATCTGATATTTTCTTTAATATAAATTAACCAGATGAATAATGTAGACAATAGAGGAACACATTTGGATATTTTATAATTTTGGAATTTATACTTGGCATTTTAGATGAAATAATTATAGTTTCTTGATATATTGCTCTCAGGTTTTTGAATAACCTGAGACATCCTCTGTAAATAGGCCAATTATCTTATTTTTCTCTTGTTTTCCTTTCTTTTACAAGTTTAAGTACAAAAAAGATCAGTATTTTCCTGTCTTCTTTTACTTTTAAAGATAAGACTCTTTTGGGTTTGACAGGTGGAGAAAGCCAGGCTTAAACACTTAAATCTTTGTTCATATTATTGTCAATGTATTCTTTTAATCTAAGAATTAAAAGTTCCCCCTAAATCATATTTCTTAGACATAAGTGATTCCAAGTTCTCTCATATATAAGTTTTCCACCACCTGCCCATAGAAAGTCTTTTGGCCACACGATTTCTGAAATCAAGCCTTTAATAAAGAACGTGTAAACAACTTACATTAAAAAGAATACTTTGCAGAATGCCACGCTGAGTATTAGCTACACCATTTAAAATAACCATTTAAACACGTGCCCTGATTATAAAGTTTTAAAGATTTTAAAATAGATTTCATGCAGAGCCTTGGTCTCTTCATATGAAGGAAAACAACATTCTATTATCGCCAGGTTCATTATCCTAAAAGGTTTTAGGTTTTCTTTTCCAAATTGGATTCAGATCAAACTCCTAAATAAATGAAACATCTTTTTCTTCTTCTTTAAGCTGTTCTGACTCCGAAGGCCTTGGTTTCCTTGGGTTGGAGCTGTTTCAACATCTTGCAATGAAACAACTAATTAAAGTGTTTTTGTTTTTGGCTGAGAGTCTTTCTTTTTCTCTGGCTGGAGTTCTGTCTTTAGTTGAAGCCAGTACAGCTTATTCCCATTTCTAAATTTCAGTATGGAAAATAGCATTGGTTGGGCAATAAAAAGCTATGAATGAAGCATTTGACAATTGATTATCTACCTTGTTCTGCCTGATATTAAGTGGGAAATGGGCCAAGAATCCATCATCACTTTCTCACAACTTCATATGAAACCAGCTCTGTAATGAAATATTTCTTTATGTGACTATTGACTTTATGTAGTATCTTCTGTCCTATGTTTATGAGGGCTTATTGATTTTAGAAAAATAACTTATTTTGTCAACACTTTTTGAAAGCCTATATTTGCTACATTTTTAGAATATATTGTACTTTGGAGTTGTTTCCTGTGTATTATTTGCCCTTCCAATAGTCTATAACCTCCTCCAGGGAGGGTCTGACTTTCTTGTTCACTACTGAGTTCCTCCCATAGGGCACAGTGTCTGGCTCATGATAAAGTACTAAAGAAATAGTAACCGAATGCATGAAGGAATGGGCTGAACGGACATTAGTCCCTGCATTCAAAAGTAACACAGACAAATGGGGACCAAGAAGCTAGTATATTATAAATAATTATAATCCACTGATGCTTCGAAGGGCCAACAGAGGCATGCATAAAAACCTATAGTGCACTGATGGTAGACTAATTCCTGTGTGTTTGGGAGACGCAGGAAATGTCAGGAAAAGATTAAGAGGAGATGCAGTCTGACTACATCTTGAGGAAGAATTAAAGCTCCCTAGAAGGCCTGGAAGAGAGGCACTATATTCCCCAGGGAAACCATGCTGACAATGTATGTGTGCATACGGTATGGCCATGCTCAGTTTGAGGTATTTGGGGAACATGACAGAAGGTAGATTCCCAGCGTGTTTGGAGCTCAAGCTCAAGTCTTACCATGTAAGTCCTTGCTTAATTATATATACATTCTGAATATTTTCCAAATATAGTGCTAGAATGTTGTGAACACTAAGTAGATAGTAGACAATATTACTGATTAAGATTTAGTTTTAAGAACACCTATGCACAATTGTGTAGAATAAGTTAAAAATGTACAGTTGATAGTATACAAGACAATTAGAAAAGAAAGAAAGGATCTTCAAATAGTAGCTATAATCTCAACCCTAAGGCTAGTTGTCTATTTGGGAAGGTCTGTGGCCATGGGTAGACCATCTCATTCCTACACACATAGAGGCTCCATTACTGCAACAATGTATTTTGCTTGGGTCATGTCGGATATTAATAGCAAGGATTTGGGGTATTCCTAGCCCTACCCTATTCCCTAAATATTTAAAATATAATGCATATTTCCCATATTCTCCATAAAAGGGCACAAAATAAGCAAAGAAAATGCATTGGAAGGAGGTTCACATAATGGGCTTCACAATGTTAAAGGCAAGAAAAAAGAATGAAGAATGGGAGAAGCTCAGATATTTTGAGTCTGGTCCTGATGGATGGCCAAAAGTACAATTGTCTTGTCACCTGCTCGATAGTAAGAGCACCAGGGGCTAGTGTAGTGGCAGGAGCTTGTTTGCCAGGAAGATGTGTTGCGTAGACGTGAGCGCCATAGGTGAGTTTGGAAGTGGGGAGGCAGGAATGGGGTGGCTAAGTGAGCATGGAAGGAGGGCTAGGGTGTAGTTGTAGCTCAAAGAAGCTGAATAGTCAAGGGTCCAAAAGGAGAACTGGTTAAAGCACAAGGGCAAGGATCTAGACATTAGCTTTAGTGCAAAAGGAACTGTAAATATTTAGCAAATAGCTCCTCTTGCCAAGAAATGAATGTTGTCTTGGTAAAAAATGCCAAACAAGTTATGCAGGTAAATTTTTGAGGTTATAAATCCATCTATCTAGTACTGACTTTGAGATGTCAGTATTTTCAAACACATTTCTCAGGCAGGGTCATTCTGTATTATAGGGCATGACAATGTCGACTTGAAAATTCCCTTCCACGTTGATTGTGCTGAGCAGATATATTTATGCCTCGACATGGGCCTTCTGAAATCGCTTTATGTGGGAGGCTTGAAAGTCAGCCTTATCAGATTTTTAGCCAGTGAATCCAGGAAGTGTGGGAACTAAGAGTCCTGTTCCAGTGACCTGTAGAATATGTGCTATGTTTGTATTCTTTGCTGAGATAGTCATCAATTATGTGTGCTCTATACGCATACTAATCTTCCTTTTAGAAAAAGGTTCAAGGGCGTCAAGAATGTACCTCTGTGCTCTAGCTTATTAAGGAGAATGAAAAATCCCCCGAGAAGATGAGAAAAGAAAACAATTCAGGGAGCATGCTAAAAATAAAAATATAGTCTAAAGAGGTAAGAGGAAGTGCTGGGAAAATCAATACTAGTGTTAAAAGGTAGAGGAGTGAATGAATGTGACATTGAGAGAGAAGATGAGGAAAAAATTACCACCTGTATAGCACCACAACATAAAACTTTGTCTGAAGAGAAGACGGCTGTGATATTTTTTGGGAAATGTGAATAATTATTTCCAAATACTAGTGAGTAATCAGAAACCTGCCTTAACCCCAAGTAGAAGTGACCCTTATCCTTTCACCCCCCACAGTGATGGGTAAGAGAGATAGTGTTAAGCAAGAGAAGCCATAAATCACAATTCTATAAATGATAATAGATGTGAGCAAATCAAAAACACAACAAGAGGTACCCAGTTATCCTCATGGAAACAATAGAGAAACTGGTCAAGAACTTATGGGCCTGGGGATGGAGCTCAGTGGTAGACCAGTTGCCTAGCATGAGCAAGGCCCTGGGTTTGATCCTTAGCAATGAAAAAAAAACAGAATAACTTATTGCTGAACTTGTAGGCATATAAATGCAGAACAGTGGGAAATAAGAAAAATGAGCTTGAAATGTTAAACAAGGAAGCAGAAACTTATCTCACAGGTATCACTAAACTTCAGTGCATCAAAATAATGGAAGACTATGCACTGTTCTAAGGAAAGAGATTTGGTCCAGGCTTGGAGTGTAACAAAGTATAGAATATAGTTAAATCAATAGTGTGTCTGTGTAGAGGGCATACAAATATGAAATGACTAAGATACCATGTTTGATATCAAAGACCTCACAATCACAAGTGGAAATGGATATGTAAACATTTCACTAAAGTAAAAAGTGACACAAACTATAACTGATATGCCCAAAGGGCCATGAATTAGTTTCCTGGGCTGCTACTAACAAACCACTACAGACTGGGTGGCCTGAATAATAGGAATATATTATCTCACCACTCCGGAGGCGGGCAGTCTGAGATCAAGACAGGGTCGGTCCTCTCTGAGCCTGCGAAGGCAGGATCTGGCTTCTCTCTAGCTTCTGTGGTTAGCTGGCCATCTTTGACATTTCTTAGCAGATGCACTGCCTGATCTCCTTCATCTTCACGGGACATCTCCCTTTGTGCATATCTCTGTCCAAAATTCCCCTTTCTATAAGGATTATATTGGGTTAGGGCCCACTCTAATGACCTTAACTTAAATTGAACATCAGCAAAGACCCTAGTTCCAAATATGGTCACAGTCACAGGAAATGGGAAGGACTTTGAAATTTTAGGGGTGGTGGTGTGGTCACAGTTCAATTTATAACAAGTTATGAGAATCCATAGGAGCATCTACATGACATATCCAGCTTGGTAGAATACAGTAGGAAGATTTTAAGAATTGTTGTTAAATAGAAAATTGGTACAAAAGTGAGAAATAAAATGTGGTGGGGGAATGTCTGTCTATTCAGATAAGAAATCATGTTTTTAAAAAAGTGACTTGAGCCGGGCGTGGTGGCGCACGCTTGTAATCCCAGTACTTTGGGAGGCAGAGACCGGAGGATCCAGGTTCGCGGCCAACCTCAGCTCGCGCACGTGCACACGCTCTCTCTCTCTCTCTCTCTCCCTGTCTCTCTCTCTTTCCTTAGTGAGGCCCTCTGCAACTTCGTGAGACCCGGTCTCAAAATAAAGTATAAAAAATAGGGCCGGGGGCGTAGCGCGGAGGTAGAACACCCCTGCGTTCAATCCCCGGTACCGCAAAAAAAAAAAAAGTGACTTGATTGATTAAATTTCAAAAAATCACTCACTGACCACCTACTATGGCCCTAATGTCATGTAAGATACAAAATTGATAAGTAGTCGCAATATCAAGAATGCCTAGTAAATACTTAGATTTTTTGGCTGAAAAATTTATCTCTCAGTCTATAAAGAGAATAGTTCAACTTTAAGTTGGGAATGAATTCCAATTACTTTGATAAAATTGTCTCTTTTATAACATTTTTTATTGTTGCATTGTAACTATATGTGATAGTTCAGTGATACATTAATATATTCACATAACATTATTTAGTCTGTTTCCTTCACCAAACCTCCCCTTCCCCTCCCCTCATCCCTCTCCTAGACCCCTTCCACTACTCTACTGGTTTCTGCTCATTTTTATGGGTAGAATTTTTTCCTTTTTTTCTCTGTGGCTTCCAAATATGAGAGAAAACATGTGGCCTTTGATTTTCTGAGTCTGGCTTATCTCATTTAGCACGATGTTCTCCAGTTCCTAGATAGAACTTATTTCTGATCATATAGGAACTTACTGAAATTTTAGGAGAAAGTGACCATATCATCAGGAGATCAGCAAAGTGAGGGAATGATTGTTAGGCAAAATCAGACATTCCCCAGACTTTAAGAAAGAAACTTTTATAGAGTTCAAGGAAAAAAAATATGGTTCTCTGACTATGGAGAGCCATAGGATGCTGGACCCTCTACACTAAGTGCTTCATCCCATGCGCTGCCCCAGGCTTAGCAAAGTGCCTGCCAGAGTGTCTGTCTCCCTTACAAGGCTAGCATGTTGCCTTTCATATCCAGCATCCAGAGCACTGGAGAATTTGAGTCCTTAGTGAATGAATGTAATTGCCAATCATCTGTTACAAGAGAAGAGTAGATAACACCTTAAAAAAAGTAGTTTCAAGATCTGTTGAAATCAGATCTTTAGAATATAAAATCACATTTTGACATAAGATATGAAAAGTGTGAAATCAGTTTTTGACATATAAAATTTTAAAAACATGAGCATTGAGCAAGTTTTCAGGTTTGCATGATTGGAGCAGTGCTGATGTGACTGTGTGTGCATATGGGTTTCAAGCATTTGTCCAATTCCATAGGATATGTAATACCCTTTGACTGTGTCTAGTCTTATTTACCCTAAATCTTTCCTGCTGTGACCAGAGTGAGCCCTTTGCCATGAGCATCTAGATCTATTTAGTCTCTTCTGAGGGATCCCTGGGGTCTCTCCACTGACTGCAGATGAAATGTTGACAATGCTCTTTTGACCAGTCCCTGTACCTCTCTCTGGTCATATTCAACCATGGGCAGAAACTTGTCTTATAACTTGTGTTCAAGTTCTTTCCTTTCTACCTTTCTTTACTTGACTCAGGTCTACCTTCCAGGATTCAGAAAGCTTCTGAGCATTTCCAGGCTGGGTGAAATGCCTCACCTCTGACTCACAGCATCCTATGCATAGCCCTAACTCAGTAACAGCATCCACATCATCTGATGCTCAACGTCCAGCAGAGTGTAAGCCCCTTGAAGATACGGATATGTGGTTTCCCAGTGGGTGAACTACAAAGCACTCAGTTAGAGCCTGACCTGGAATGTGTCGGGTTTAATATAGGTTGGATTTTAATATTTATAGGCATGGGAAATAAGCTGTGTTGATTGAGCCATCATACGCATCACCAGCTAATGATTTGATGGTGGGTATTTGATAGTTTGGGACCAAGAAAGTATGAGTCCTTAGTGGACCTTTCAGGATATTCAATGAATAAGATGACCTATGTAGAATCTGCTAGAACATTCTGGCCCAGTGTAAATGCTCAACAAACATTTGTTGAAATGGAATGAAATTCAGTCACTTATTCATTCATCAGTTTAAAACGTTTTTATTCCAAAATTGCAATGTCCCAGTACTGGTGCTGGAGAAACCAAGAGATATGATTTGAGTTGGCTATGTAAATAAAGCATAGCTATGTAATATGAATAGTGCTATAATAATCTCCTGTTTAATGAGCTATAAGGGTCTATAGGAGGGAGAAGCTAACTCTGTCAATAGGCACAAGAGAAAGTCTACAGGACATATGTTTTCCTCCCAGATGTGTTTCCTGCTCCTCTCTCTCCTGCACTATAATTCAGACAGAAATAATTGTCAGGATCTCTTTCCTCCTGGATTCCAAAGATGATGAAGGGAGGCATGATGAAAAACTTCAGGGCATGATGAAGGATTAACCAGCCTCCTCTCTCCTGGCCTCGCTGCTCTGAGTTGCATTTGCAACAGAAGCTGCTGCATCTCCTCCCTGGCTCCTGCTTGCTGGGCAGGCTTCCTCAGCTGCCCCCGTCCTGGGCTCTGGGAACATGGCTTCTCCCATGGTGTCTCTAGGAGTGGTAGCACCTTTTTGTCTTCTCTAGTCTCCGTTGCCTCCCTAATGAACTCCTTGGCTCTCCCATCATCTGTGAAATCCATACCCAGTGTTCAATTCAGGGGAACATTGAGGGTGCCTTCTTCTTTTGTGTGGTGTTGGGAATTGAACTCCAGGTCTGGTGCATGCTAGGCAAGCACTCATCACTGAGCTGCATCCCTAGCCCAAGGGTGATTTTTTTTTTCCTAAGCGAACCTTATCTTGTTAAGAAGTTACCAAGTGAAGGTCAGTTATAAGCTACTAATGGGGATGTTTCTGGTGATTTTATCCCTTTTCATACTTAATATTCTGTTATTGTCTTATTTAGTCACTAGAGATAAACTTTTACTTCATCCTGGACTCGGGCTTCTTACCTAACAAAATCAGGAAAACATTTGTTTATCTTAAAATTCATTAATTGATTCATCTAACAGGTTTTGTTGAACTGTAGTCCCTAGAGGTGCCAGGACAGCCCTGAAGATATAAATGGGATGAGGAAAGATGTGGTCCTGCCTCCAAAAAGCATAACAGACCCAGGGATGAAGGACGTCTGTGCATGTTGACTCTGGAGCTGCTGGCTCTGGTAGCAGGACCATTAACAATTGCATTTCCTTTAAAATGTCCATTAAGTTTTCTAGATCAGTATTAGCAAATGACCATATAATTATTTTTGAAAATCATGAAGCATGACGAAAGCTCTCATTAAAACTAGATGGAAACCACTGATTTTTTTTTAGTCTAAAAGAGCTTTATAAATGAAATGAATCATAAAATCTACACAGTTTTGAATAACCCCAAACTGATGTTCTGTAGCCTTCTTAATCAACAGGCCTGTAATTAGGGAGCACGTGTGCCCTCTTTGTGACTCATTCTCCAAGTAAAATATGTTTGGCAAGAATATCTTTTCAGAAATTGCTTTTTGTTCAGGAAATGCTTGTTATTTCTTTATATGCTGGAATGGGGTCTTTTATCTCAAAGGGATGAGGGATGAACTTAATCAATCTCTTATTCTGTAGGTAGGAGCATATCAAATTCAGTGAATTTCGATTAAGAAAAATCTTATTTTTACATACTTTCAGACTATAAATTTTAATATCCTTCAGAAACAGAGTTCTGTCTCCAGAAGTTTTTCCATCTTATCTAAATCTCTCAGGCTGTTCTTGCGAAGATGAAGAACAGTTGGCTACAATTATCTGTAGGATAGAACAAGACCATAACTATGTATTTATTCTTTTATTCAACAAGTTTTTATTGAACATCTACTACTAAGAGCTAGGTCCTAAGGATAAAATCACATCTAGCCCCAACCCCTTAAAATCCCTTTCCTGGCTGAAGGATCTTTGCTTTATTTATTTATTAAATCAAAATTTCAACCCTTAATTTCTATCCCTATCTGTGTATTCACTCGCTATGTGATATTGGGCAAGTCAATAGTACTCTGTAAAAGTTTTCTGAATCTTTAAAATGAGACTAGCTATACTACTATACACAGCTGTTTTGATGTTTGAACTAATGAATGCTCGACAAGTGTTAGATCTCACCACAGTCATGGTTATTTCAGTAGAGTCTCCCTAGCTGCTCTCCTCAATCAGTACAGCCACTAGCCACATGTGGCTGGTTATATTTAAAATAACTAAAACTAAATAAAGTTAGAAATGAGTCAAGCTGACATTGCAACTGCTCAGTAGGAACACATGGCTAGTGGTCACCAAACTGGCTGGTGCCGAAGATATAGAACATTTTCAATATTGCAAAAAGTTCTACTGGATAGCACTGGTCTCTAGAGCCCTTGAATGAGAGAGGAGGGAGAGAGGGAGGGAGGGAGGGAAGGAGAGAGAGGGAGAGAGAGAGAATATGGATAAAGAGAGAGAAAGAGAGAATGAATAGAAAGCGGGAAAGAGAGAGAGAAGACAGATGCCCAAAATATTGACTTTAGCACAGAAGCCATAGAACTGAGCCAGGCTTATTTCTGATGCGTTTGCTGCAAGTTACATCTGCACAGACAGCCATTTCTCTGTTGTGTCCTTTCTGAGGAGCTTTATAACACATTGTTGAAGAACACATGCTCTGGTGCTAGATGCCTAGGTTTGAATCCATTGTCCACTACTTACTGGTTATGTGATTTGGGACAAGTTTCTTAACTTCTCTGTCTCTGCACATAAAATGTGGACAATATAGTACCTACTTGATCAGTGAATTCCCATAAAGCACTCAGAATGGTGCCTGAGCATACAAAATGCTCAATGAAGCAATATTATGGAGGAAGTGGGCACATAGCTTTTACAAATGCTGAACATTGCCAGCTTTGCTCTTTCAGGGGCTATTTTGGGAATGTTTCCTCCACCTACTTACATTTTCTGATCCTCAATTTATTTATTTAAATATATTTATTTTTCATGGAAATAATATATATATATTTCTCAAGGTTGGATTGAAGATGAAGTGATATAATGTATGTGAAAGCAAAAGTACATTATAGGCATTTAATAGAAGCTATTTCCTTCCTTCCTTTCTGTTTCTTTATTCAATCCACTAAAAAGTACAAGCCATCCTGAATATTACTGTGGATTGTCCTTCAGAATTATCTAACCTTGTATGTGAACAAAAAACAGAGAGCCCTACGCGATAGCACACAGATTTTGTGAAGCGGATAATGTATTTTCCTTCCTGACATTCTGATTCCCATTTTGTGTGCTCTTAGGGCAACTCAGATTACTGTATGTTTTCAATTACCTAACCAATGGAAGGGAGAAATGGTGAGAATAATCTAATGTGACAGATAATGCAAACCATGGATGGGTGCAAGAATCATTAATATTCATTTATTTAAAAGTGTTTGCTGATTCAATCCACATTTATCAAAAGTCTTTCAGGCAAAGCATGATGTTGGGCACTACTTATCCTTCAGAATAATTTTGGCAGCAGATTTAACCCAGCAATTGTTTCGTTGGGGCTTATACTTAAATTGGTTTACATCCCCTGAATGAGAGTGTGACTGATTTTAGAAGATGGGGCACCCTGAGGTAGGGTGGCATGAGGAAGGAGTAGGGCTGAGATTAGAAATCCACTCTATCAATAGTCTGTGTGTAATTTCATTTGCAAAATGAGGACTCCTTGAGAAGAAAGTAAAATTCCATAAAAATATGCATTTTTAGCATTCTGTGAGCAGTGCTTTCTGCTAGCCTCAGACAACCCAGAGGACGTTTCCCTGAGACTGAGCACCGCCCTCTTCATACAGGCTGCAGAGAGCTCTTCAACCAGGTGCTTCCAACAGGTCTCGAGAGAGCACTGAGCACGGGGATGTGGCACTTACCCGGTGTGAACACACAGGTAGCAGTTGGTGCTGAAATGACAATACAAAGACTTGGCCAGATCACCTTCTCCTTCACATGATTCTTTTTTGGAATTATAGGATGGCAAGATCAGCCACCTGCAAAGGGAAGACCAACTGGTAAGCGACAACACTTCTCTTCTGTGCTTTCATTCAGTTGGCCCCAGAATTTAAGACAGAAATATTTGTTTAGCTTATTGGATTTCAGTTTAGGTTTCATTTCCTGGTGCTCTGAGGAAATCTGGGGAATGAAGGGCAACAAAGCTATAGCGAATTCACGACAAATCCTCTGGTTTCAGAAGGATGGCTTTCGAAATCTGTGAATGTGATTTCAGATGTCCGGCTGCTTTGGGAGTTTGGGCAAGTTCCCTTTCTCTCCCTTAGTTAACCTGGGAAGCCTTCGGAGGATCCGCTCAAGAGCATGCCATTTGCATGGAACTTTCCAGCAGTAAAGAGGAGTGAGTTCCTGGTGGAGGGAGGGAGGAAGAAGCAGAATGATCCAGGGAGGAGTTTGAGGGGAGAGTATTGACATAGCACTTCTGCACCTGTGGTTAGAGTAGAGACTTAATTTACATTTGGGCATAATTATTGACACAGTTAAAGATGAATGGATAAATACTTTGATGTGGTATTTACATTCAGCTAAGAGTTCCATGAGAAAGACTATAATTAGAATATTTGGAAATATGTGGTTTGAAACATTTTTCTGTCTAACATATGAAGTACATGGGGAAGAACACAAGCGTGCCAGCAGCCCTGTAAGATGGACAAGAGACAAAGGGAATATTGGTGTTTTTCTGTATCATGTCAGCTAATCAAAATGTGTCTTTCCTCTTCCTCTTGAAAGCAATCAGTGTATCAGGAAACACGCACACATTTATCTCTATGATCTATCCTGAATCCAAATAGGATAAAAATGAAATAAGTTAACACCCCCCCAGCTGAGAAATCCTTTTTACTCCACCACAGAGAAATAAATGTCTACCAAAGAAAATGAAGAGGAGCAAAAAGGAGAATCTAATTGCCCACTTCAATCACTCCCACACAAAATGCCTGGCTAAAGGATGGGCAGGCAGAGCAGCAGTGTTTTGGCAAAAATCTAAAATGAAAAGAAAAGGGAAAAAATTGTTCCAACAAGAGTTCTGCAGAAAAATGGAGACAGCTGCTGCATTTTCTCCAGTCTGTTATCTCTTTCAACCAGACCCAAAGACAATCCAGCTCTTGGCTTAATTAATCACTTGCTGTTCCTGATAGTGGAGGAAAACGGGACTTACCTAGTGCTTTCTTAGCCAAGCAGCAAAGTTCCCAAAGAGGAGTGGAATGCATGTTCGTTGAAGAAAAATGCCACCTCCAAAAAAAGACCTTTCTTAGTGATTCCACTCCACTGGCTTTTGCTGTCATTATAAACTATGTTTGCACAGAGCCCAATTCTCCACCCATTCTGATTTTTACCCAGTCATATAAATTCAAATCCAGACTGATGAAGCTGTCTCAGAATTGTATCCTAATCTCTCCTTAAAATTTCCAAGCCATGATTTGAGTATGGTTTGTTCCCCACCAAAAGTCATATTAAAATTTAATGCCCAATATGAAGGTGTTGAGAGATGGTTGGGCCTTTAAGGGGTCATGGTAGCACTAAAAACAATGCTTTTCCCCTGGGAGTGAGTTCTCTTGCAGGACTGGATTGGTTACTGCGAGAGTGCATCATTATAAAGTGAGCCTGGCACCTCTCTCCCTGCCTTGCTCAAGTGCTCTACTTCCACACATGCTCTCCTCCTTTCCACCATGAGTTGAACTGCCACGAGGCCCTCCCCAGAAGCTGAGCAAATGCTGGCACCATGCTCATGGACTTCTCTGCTTCCAGAAATGTGATCCAAAATAAACCTCTTTCCTTTATAAATTACTCAACCTCAGGTACTTTGTTACAGCAATAGAAAGTAGGCTAAGACAAATAGTTTGTAAGACTCTTTCCCCTCCATCAGGCCAACCTTGAATAATGAAAACTTCTGTAATATCTGAGCTGTTGCTTAACAGTAAATCTCCACTGGGCCAGAGTGAGCCCTGACTGAAGGAGAATCCCTGGACTTCATTTCAGCCAATCCTGAGAATCTGAAAGCACAGAATGGCAGCCAAAGAAGAAGCCAGCAGTTGGCTTTGAAGGGCAGCAAAGTCAGAATTGAATGCAATTCAAATGCTGTGCATGGATCAGACACAAAGCTGAGACCAAGCACCTGGAACTACACAGTGAAATCAGGAACCTGGATGCTGTTTACAGAGGACCAGGTCAGGACATTGACCTCCAAAAGACGCTCTTCCTGGTATCTACCCTTTACTGTCTCTGACATCATGTTGTGGAGTGAGATACAGGAGCCCCATAAGGTTCTCGAACCTCTCTTTTTACACAGGGTACTAATGCATTTTCTATTTTATTTTATTCTATGTGTGTGTGTGTATGTGTGCATGTGTGCAATGTGCACGGGTAACCCTAATAAAACCAGAGGCTTCTATTTTTTTAAGGAGTTCAAGTTGAAGAAACTCAATTGGTTGTCAAAATATAAATGAAATGAAAATAGTTTTTTACCTGTGTCCTTTAAAGAACTTTCCAGAGGCTCCAATGCCACACTGGCCTTCCCTTTCACTTGCTGCAGGCCCTGCGGCCTTTCCCATAGCAAACTCCTAACCTTTCTCACTGCTCAGCCTAATAGGCTTTGCCTCCTCTGCCCCAATCTGCCTGGGCCTTTTACTGCACATGGTGTGAAACTTCTCCAGTTCCTTCTCAATCTCCAGCCCTGTGCCTCTCAGCCCATTCTTCAGACTCCAACAGAAAGACCGAGGCCCTGGCTCACAGCAGGCAGCAGGCTGGGAGGAAGACAGCAGACAGAGGCTCATTCGCAAGTCTTGGTTCTGTCTCAGGTTATGTCTTTTATATTCACCCACATTGATTCACCAGTTTTTGATGAGCCCCACTTTCTGACCCCATAAAGTAGTCGTCGCATCAGTGTGATCTCTGTAAATTTAAATTCCCGTAGGGCAAGGTCTAAAATGTTAGGCTTTTTTTTTTTTTTTTTTTGCGCTACTGGGGATTGAACCCGGGGGCGTTCTACCCCTGAGCTCCACCCCCAGCCCTGTTTTTATTCTTTAGGGTCTCACTAAGTTGCAGAGGGCCTCACTAAGTAGCTGAGGCTAGCCGCGAACCTGGATCCTCCGGTCTCAGCCTCCCAAGTACTGGCATTTTTGAACCACTTATAGTGCAATGTAGATAATCTGTGAATAATCAGTATGTTGATGGAAAAGATTACATCTAAATGATCTAGAGAAAAGTTGAAATAAGGGTCTGAATCTCATGGAGGAGGCATCTCGTTGAGGCAGAGGTGCCTGAGGGACCAAAGAGTCTTGGTATCCAACTTCTTAATGGTCTTTTAACAATATGCTGTACTGAGCACATGTGTAAGGGAGTTTTGTTATAGAAACATAGAAAATGTGGTGCATTTAAGAGGAGCTATTAGTAATAGATATTATTTACTGAACACTCACTATACATGAGGCTCTGTTGTATATGCTTGATAGTTCTCACTGAGTAGCTACTTATCCCCATTTTTCAGTCGCAGAAATTGAATCTCATTTTGAAGAGTTTTTCTAAGGTCATGCAAAGAATAAATGGCAGAACATTAAATGAAACCTATGCTTTCTCCACAATTTAATCTTAATATACAAATCCATCTACACATACACAACATGTATGCTCAATGTGTCTATGTATAGTAGATACAGGATACAGATCTGGCAGTATATAGGATGTCTAGCACTGATAGCTAACTTTTATACAGACTTAGCTATATATGACAGACTAAAATAAAACCATAATGGAGTAGGGAGGCTGAGGGTTGGGATTATTATGACCAACAGCATCTAATTGTATCAGGAACAAAATAGCTGTCAAGGTTTTCAAAAGGACAATCCTTTTCATTTAGCATAACACTGAGGAGCACTTTTTATACTTTGATTGGTACATTGTAATTGGTGTCATTGAGGTTACTCAATTTTTATACTTTTATTTGTGCATAATAATTATACATCATAGTGAAATTCAAAGTGATATAAACATGCATGCATATATCATGTGATGTGTTTCCCTCCACATCCCACCCTACTCCCCCCTCCTCCTCATACATGTTATGAGCTTAATAGTGATACCTTCATATATGGACATAGCATTATTTGAACTGTTCGATTCCTCGAGTCTCCTTTTTCCTCTCCCCACCTTCCTCCTCCAATCTCTTTCCATTATTCTACTGGTCACTTTCCTCATTTATCTGAATTCCCTTTTGTTTCCTATTTTCTCTTTAGCTTCCACATATGTGAGAAAATATACAACCCTTGATTTTCTGGGACTGGCTGATCTCACTTAGCATAAAATCCTATAATCTATCCATTTCCCTGCAAATAACATAATTTCATACTTCTTTATGGCTGAGTAAAATTCCATTGTGTATATATACCACATTTTCTTTATCCATTCATCTGTTGACAGACACCTATGTTGGTTCCATAATTTGGTTATTATGAATTGTGCTTCTACAAACATGGATATGTATGTGTCACTAAAGTATTATGACTTCAATTCTTTTGGAAAGATACCTAGGAGTGGTATAGCTGGGTCCTATGGTGGTTCCATTCTTAGTCTTTTGAGGAACCTCCACACTGATCTCCATAGAACTTGTACTAATCTGCAATCCCACCAACAGTGTATGATTTCCTATTTCCCCACTCCCTGCCAACATTTATTATTGTTTGCATTCTTGATGAATGCCATTTTAACTGGAGTTAGATGGAATCTCAGTGTAGTTTTTATTTGCATGTCTCTTATTGCTAATTATGTTGAACATTTTTCATATATTTATTGGCCATTTGTATTTCATCTTTTGAAAAGTGTCTATTCAGTTCAACTGCTCATTTTTAGTTGGATTATTGTTTTTTTAGCGTTGAGAACTTTATAACTAAATTTAAGAAAATAGTGACCCATTTAACTTAATATCCACAGAGCATATTAACTTTGTTCTTTAAATAGAGAGGGGACAAAATAAAAGTAGAGCTTGGATTATGGGCATGGGGATGATAAGAAAAGCTGTGTCTTCATTCATTCACTCATCAATTAAAATGGCCTGTTTAATACAATACATTAACAGACATTATGCTGAGAAGGAGTATACAAAGTGTCTATCCTCGAGGAACACACCATCTAGTGCATAAATAATGAATAAGATGTGGTTCATGCTCAATGTTCTCAAGCCACAGGAATGCAAAAGAGAGAGCAACACATTTTGAAGATAGAAGGAAAGATAGAAAAGGAAGTAAGTTTTCTGCTGCCTTAAATGGTAGGATGGCATTTTAAGAATAAAGAACAAGGGACAGGCATGGTGGAGCATACCTATTATCACAGTATTTGTGAGGCTGAGACAGGAGGATCACAGGTTCAAGGCCAGCCTCAGCAACTTAGCAAGACTCTTATCAAACTAGCAAGACCTTGTTTCAAAAAAAAAAAAAAAAAGGTTGGGGTAGAATGACCCCATGTGTTCGATCTCCAGTACCAAAAAAATTTAAAAAAAAGTAAAAAGAACAAGGGTCGGGGTAATTTCTTGGGCATTATGTAAGGGTAAACTGGGGGTATAGTTAGACAGTTGTGTACTTGAGGTCAGGGGATAGAAATGAATGGAAGGAAAGCATGTGGAGTTAGATTTCTCAGGGTCCTGTTGGAAATAGATAAATCTATCTATTGCTTTGGGTTCACAAGGAAAACATGAAAGACATCTCTCCTTTGGACCACTATTAGCAAGCCAACATTGTTAAATGAATATTTTTTATTTAATAACTGAATCTCTCTCTCTAGGTTAATTGAGGGAAAAGCCGAGTAGTAGTTTCCTGTGGCTGCTAGAACAAATTACAAAACAACAATTTATTCTCGTATGGCCCTGAAGCCCAGAAGTCCTAAATGAATCTTAGGGTCTATGATCAAAGAATCAGGAGCGGTGGTTCATTCGGAGGTTCCAGCGAAGAACCTGGTCCTTATTCTTGCAGCTTCCCTTGGACACATTCCTTGGCTTCTGTCATCTCCTTACCTTATGCTCTTTTGTGCTTAAATCTCTCTCTTCTTCACCTATATAAAGACACTTGTCATTGAGCCCATGGGGATACTCCAGAATAATTCCCATTTCTCCAGATTTTTGGGGGGTGGTTGTGGTGGTAAAACTGGAGATTAAACCCAGAGGCGTTCTACCTCAGAGCTACACCCCAGCCCTATGTTTTATTTTTATTTTGAAACAGGGTCTTGCCAGATTGATGAGTGTCTCACTACTTGCTGAGGGTGTCTTCAAACCTGCAGTCCTCCTGTCTCAGCTTCCCAAGTACTGGGATTACAGGCGTGTGCCACCACACCCAGCTTTTATATTTTATTTTGAAATGGGGTTTCACTAAATCACTGCTTGGAACCTGTGATCCTCCTGTCTCAGCCTCCCAAGTGCTGGGATTACAGGTGAGCCCACCATGCCCAGCTCCAGATATCTTGAAAGTTCATTTTGCCATACAGTATGCTCACAGATTCCAGGGATTCGAACATGGGTATCTTTTGACTATGATTCAGCCTGTTGATTCTCTGTTCCCTCCCAGCTGGGTGTCTGCTTATCCAGAACTGCTGAGATGGGTTTGGCTTCCTTAGCTGTGCATTGTTCTAACAGTGAACTCTGTAGCCATCTGGACTTCGAGGTTTGTGTCCTTCTGTGTATGGGAGGCATCTTGCTGAGCGAATGGTGGATATTAGGGTTTAAATAGCAATGGTCAGGGGGTGGCAGCTGTGGATGCAACTCTTATAGCTGAGAAATGCTAGCCACTAAAACATTAATCTAAATGGAGAAGAGGTGCTGGGACATTTGGAAAATTTGGGTGGTTACTGTTAGTACAGTAGCATCTGTCTATATTTACAAGGTGGGGAGAATCTCAAGGGAGATCAAGGGTGGGAGATACTTCTTTTCCCAGTTCCTCAGCTTCTAGAAAGTAGACAAGTGAACTCACATAGCTCATCAGTTGTCCTCACCAGGGTATTGAATCCAGAGCCTGTAACAATGGTGGGTAGAATGGCTGATCAAATTAACAAGAGTAGCAGGAAGGACAGCTCTATAGATGTGTTGATGCTGACACCAAAATCCCTTTTTCCACCTCTGCCATGGAACCATCTTTATTTTTTTCCCCACACCCACATTTAATATGTCATGTTAGCCTGCTGTTTCTGCCTAATATCCCTGATTCTGTTCTTTTTCTGTCTGATGACAGAGTTATATCTGTGTCTAGGTTCTGATTCCCCTCATCCTGCCCATGGAAACCTCAGTCCTCACCTCTGGCATTCAGCACTGCTGAGATGGGTTTGGCCTCCTTGGCTGTTGCCTCCCCAGCAACCCCACCAGCAGTATTTCTCTCTTTAGTTGATACCTTGTGGAGCTCTTCTCTGATTCAGTTCAAACAATGAATCTCCACCACTGTCTCCATAGAAACTTCTTTCTTACCTTTATCTCAATGTGTGGTTGAGTTCCTTGCACTGCCTAGTTTTTCTTATCTGAAAGTACTTCTCTTTCTTTTCAGTCAAATACAATTCATAGTCACAGTCTAGTTCTTCTGCTTTCCACACCCATGGCACACCATCTCCCGCTAAGCCCGTATATACTGGTTAAAATACCACCGGTCTCCATCAAATCTATGGCTAAATGGAGAATTAATGTGGTTCCGAACTTAAAGCCCAACAAATGGAGTACAAGGCACTGAATACTTTCACTCTATACTTTTTGAGGTATAGTGAAGATGAAATAGCACAAGAGCTTGGAATAATAGGAAGCTCTCAGAAAATGTTAACAGTCATTATTACTATACTATTATTATTATTATTATTATTATTTTCATTTAACACAGTTTTGCATTATTTTTAATCAATTTTTTTCTCCTTTGTTTCATTGACCTTTCCTGTAAGCAAAGCCATGTCAGTGTAGACTATGTTTAAATATGAGGTCTGCAACTCAACGACTAATATGTTTTGATTAGTGTCTGGCACAGCACTAGGCCCTGATGGACATTTATAAAATGTCATTAACAGGTGATAATTCTTTAATAAGAAAGAAACTATTGATGCCTCATAATACGTTCATCTCGTGCCATGAGTGGTTTTTTTTTTTTTTTGCAGTACTAGGGATTGAACCCAGGGGCATTCTACCTCCGAGCTACACCCCCAGCCCTATTTTTTATTCTTTATTTTGAAACAGGGTCTCACTAAGTTGCGGAGGGCCTCACTAAGTAGCTGAGGCTGGCCGCGAACCTGGATCCTCTGGTCTCAGTCTCCCAAGTACTGGGATTACAAGCGTGCGCCACCACACCCAACTGCCATGAGTGATTTTAATATTAAGTTATCAGCATATAAAAAGTGTACAAAGACAATTTATTAGTAGGGTATCTACTGATAGAAGGAACCTAGCATGTTCTGCATTGATGAGTTATCCTCTTCAATTTCACAGATTGTGAGGAGTAAAAGGATGGTTCTTATAAACAAGTTGAATTTGAAAAGTCTGCCTCTTCTCACCCAATGTGTGAGTTTATCACCTAACCAGGGAAATGAAAACCTTTTTAATATGAAGCCAAAGGCAAGAGCTCTTCTGGGTCTAACTGAGCCTTCTCCTAACTGACCCCAAGACTATCAATGTACAGCTTTCTGCTGCTTAATCTGTGCTCATTGCATTAGGGAGTATTGTTGTGTGCACCCTGTCCAGCTTGCTTAACAGCGTGTGGCATGATAAATAGCATGGGGACACATGTAATGTGTGTCATTGAGCAAATGAAAGAGTGGATGAACTGGTGAATCCAGGGATCATGGAGAGGCTGTGACTTCTTTTCTTTTGAATGTGAAGTCATGGTTCCTCCTTTTTTAAGCTCTACTGAGGCTGGTTAGGTTAAACATATCCCCTGAGGTCCACAACAGCTTCTTTGTGGACATCTGCCTTAGGCCGTAAAGCTCCCTAAGTGTAGGGATGGAGCAGGGAGGGCCATTGCTGCTCCATCCTCTCACCTGAGGCTCCATGGGGACAATTTATTATACATTAGCTCATTTAAGCCTACATGCTAAGGCTGTTACTATGCCTTTATTTTCTCCCTAATGTGCAAATTATGAAGATTGCTCAGTATGTGAAAATTGGCCTTTTTTCTCTTCCAAAAAGTTTCCATACAATCAACATCTCTTTGTAACATTTTTCAGAAATATATTTGAAGCAATTAAAAGCCAAGACAATGAGCATTTTTTCTCATACTTTTTTTTTTGGAACAAAGTCCCCATCTATTTTTTTTTACTGCAAAAATATTTCTACAGCATATCCAAGAGCAGCTTTTAGACACTCACTGGGTTTAAAGTACTACTTGTAGTAGATGCTTGTTGGGATTAACTGCCCAGCATCTGTCTATATTTACAAGGTGAGAAGAATCTCAAGGGAGATCAAGGGTGGGAGATAATTCCTTTCCCAATTCCTCAGCTTCTAGAAGGTAGGCAAGTGAACTCACATAGCTCATCAGTTGTCCTCACCAGGGTATTGAATCCAGAGCCTGTTAACAATGGTGGGCAGAATGGCTGGGAAGTCCTGCTGTGGGGGTGACCATGGTGCCCTGCCTTAAGTTGTAGGTGCCGTGGCAGTAGCATCGTGTATTCAGTACTGATCTTGATGTCAGTGACAGTGATGCTGCTGTGAACAGCAGCAATGACCGCAGCAGCACTCTGGTTGCACTCTTGACTCTTTTTTTTTTTTTTTTTGCGGTACCGGGGATTGAACACAGGGGCGTTCTACCTCCGCGCTACACCCCCGGCCCTATTTTTTTATGCTTTATTTTTGAAACCGGGTCTCACGAAGTTGCGGAGGGCCTCGCTAGGTAGAGAGAGAGCAAGAGAGACAGAGAGAGAGAGAGAGAGAGAGGAGAGAGAGAGAGATAGATCGATCAATCGATAGATCGCGCGCGCATGCGCGCTGAGGTTAGCCGAGAACCCGGATCCTCTGGTCTCCACCTCCCAAAGAACTGGGATTACAAGCTTGCGCCACCACGCCCGGCCGCACTCTTGACTTTTTATAAGGCCTGATTCAGGCTCTGTTTCTGGCTATCTGGACTTTCACAGTTCCTGACTTATCAAAAGTCTGGTTCTACCCAAAAAAAAATGTTTTTTTGGTACTGGGGATTGAACCTAGAGGTATTCTCCCTCCAAGTTAAAACCTCATTCCTTTAAAAAAAATATATCGAAACAGAAGGGTCTCTCTAAGTTGCTGAGGTTGGTCTTAAACCTGTGATCCTCCTGTCTCAGCCTCCCAAGTACTAGGATTACAGGCATGCGCCACCACGCCTGGCTCCAAAAAGTTTTAGTACAAATGAAATGCTGTTAATCAAAATTAAGCACAAAAGTAGCTCCCATGCACTATAATTACCTTGAAGCATCTCTTTAAACAACCTTAATGGGATATATGAAAATATGGATTTACTGATATGATAAATTAAATGGTGATCACTTTTTCTATTGCAAAGGAGTTTCTATAAATAGTTAACTTCTTTATGAATTCTGAATAAAGTAAGGGATTGACAATAAATAAAATAGCTATTACTATCAAATGGGCCATAAAAGGATGTAAGGGGGTTGTGATCATTGTTTTTTTGTTTATGTCCAAATCTGAGTTTGTGGGGAAGATGAGCAGTTCTGAATTGTGGAGTCTTGAAGCTTTCCTTGAGCCCCTGATCTTTAGGTCTCCCTGTAGGTCAACCGACTGCTCTTTAGGGCTTCCTTTTCATGTCTGGATTTTCAGGGTCAGAACCTCTCTGATCAGCGGAACGTCATTCTGCCCTCTGAGGACGAGGAGAGGAACTGGTGGCAGTGGCGCCTGCAGTCAATTTCAGAAGCACTGCCTTCTTTGATTTGCTTTCATACTGTGTACATTTGTTTTTCTTTGAAAATTATGTACTGATGATATTTCACTGTAATCAAGGAACCAAAAATAGTTCCCAAATGGGCTTAGGATTTTTACTCTAGGTGAGGATTCTTTTTACCTTCAGGCCATGGTGTGAGAATCCACCTGGTTGATTAGATTTCTGCCACAGTGTCAGATGGTCTTGTGCATTCCTTACCTGTGCCTACTTGGTTGATATCTTAGTTTTTAAATGGTCTTAGAGAGTGTCATTAAAATAAACCAATGGTGGAAAATGAAGAAACATTATTACTCTAATAGTTGATAACACATCACTTTATTACACTGAAATTTGAAAGCATTATTAACAAGAGCAGTAAAAGAAAGGTATTGTCTGTATTGTTTGTGGTTTTCTTAAACCTTTCAATGATACCAGAACTTGAGGAGGAAAAGGTAAAGTGAAAATTTGCCAAGCTTTGACATTTGCATTTCCTCAAAGGGAAAGATCCTGTTTAAGAAATGTATGCAAGGAATGCATACACATGGCATAAATAGGCACACATTTCTTTTTTTTTTTTTTTTGCGGTACCGGGGATTGAACTCAGGGGCGTTCTACCTCCGCGCTACACCCCTGGCCCTATTTTTTATACTTTATTTTGAAACCGGGTCTCACGAAGTTGCGGAGGGCCTCACTAAGGAGAGAGAGAGAGAGAGAGAGAGAGAGAAAGAGAGAGAAGAGAGAGAGAGAGAGAGAGAGAGAGAGAGAGAGAGATAGCGAGAGAGCTGAGGCTGGCCGCGAATCCGGATCCTCCGGTCTCCGCCTCCCAAAGTACTGGGATTACAAGCGTGCGCCACCACGCCCGGCGGCACACATTTCTATCTGGTGAAATTTACCTTGATAATTGTGCTCATTTACTTTAATATTAGTATTTTCATTTTAAAATATGGAATTGATTCTAATTTGAGAAGCTTGAAGTGTAGATTTGAGGTTGTCAGAGTCTATCTTTTCTTGTGATTCTGGGTGATAAACTGACTCTTCTCTGAAATCTAACCTTCTTCCTCACACCTTTTCACAATTTACATGAACTTTCAACAAAACTTTGCTTTGGTGAGGTTGAGGCCCTTGGGCCAGTGTATTCTCATTCCGCCTCACTTTCTTTCATCTGCACTGTGAATAGCATCCTTCTGCTGCCCCAGAGACACTCTACGAGCCACTCATCTCCTGTGCCATTTCCCTCTCAGTTCACATCTCCCCTCCTATGTCCCCACACACTCTCAACATAGAAACATACACTCAGTTATTTCCCAGGTGAAAGTCAAAGTACCCAAAGCCAAATGACCACAGCTAGAGTCCTAATCACCTTCTCTCTGCAGCTCTTTGAAGGACAAACCGCTCCATTCTCACTGTCTCTTTTATTTCATTTTTACCCAATAATCTTATCTCCAATCCCCCACATCTCTGAAAAGGCACTGACACAGGCCTCTGGTTAGTATCTAGTGACATTTTATCAAAGCCAGTAGACACAGCCCAGTTCGTATCTCATTTGATCTCTTTGGCATTTGGTTCTCATGGACATGTTCTCCACCTTGAGACTCCTTTATCTTCCTTGGCATTTCTCTTATGGTTTTTAATCCTTTCTCTGTGGCTGCTTTTACCACTGTTAGATATTTACTATTAAAATATTTTATTAGTGCATTGCAATTATATGTCACAGTGAGGTTCGATATGATAAAAACATACACACACACAGCTTGTGGTATATTTCCCTCTACATCCCACCCCACTCCCCAAGGTTATGTCCTTGAATCTGATTTCTTCTTATTGTAAGTATTTCCCATCTAAGCCCATATTCTCATCTATGACTGGTATTATAAAGACCTCTAATCATGTATTGTCTGCTGACCTCCAGACTCATTTCTCATAATATGCTCAAACGTAATTTATTATATTTTGCTCCAAACCTGCTTTCACCTCCCCCACTGGCCCCAGGAAGAAACGGAGACACATCTTGTACACTTTTCTCTCATACATTGACCCTTGCCTCCCATCATGTTTCTTTCCCCCACTAAATATTATCCTCTGCCCTGGGTAAAACTCTTTGTAGGGCACCCTTGTTCTTTTTACTGCCCCTTACTTAGTTTTAGCTTTAGGCCCATATTCTTCCTCTTCTCTACACTATAACAGCCTCCTGAGAACTGGTTTCTGTCTCCTTTCTTACTCCCCTTGCTGAAATGCTCTTTACTGATAACAGAGTAGTTTTTTAAGCCACCAACCTGATCATGTGATTCCTTTATTTTAAAGCAGTCAATGTTCTCCAGCACCTGCAGGGCAAAGAGCCCATCTGTTAGCTTAATATACAGGCCTTTAGTTTTTCGGGTGCTTCTGACTTCTCTGGTTCAATATTTCCCAAACTGGGTTTCTAGAAACACTGGGGAAAAGAGAGAGAGAGAGAGAGGCATTCTGTTTTCCTGCTGTAGTCCTATAATATGTAATGTGCACAATCATTCTATAAGAGGTGGACTCCACACAGTGTTTCCCAAAGTGATGTGGTCAGGAATCTCTTCTTCTCCAAAGATAATCTCAGAGTTCTGGTATTCTACGGAACCCAATTTAGAACCTGATATTCCAACCTGATATCCTGACATGTGCTCTTGAGCCCTGTAGGATAGCCAAATGGAGATCCTGGAAGCTTCTAGAATGAATGATGCTGGTCCTCACTCATGAGCCTTGCACTAGTCTTCCCTCTGCCTAGAGGATCTTTCTATGAGTTTTTACCTAACTCACTCCTATATGTTCCAGGGTGAATAACACAACTTCTGAGCATTCTTCCTTCCTTTATCTCCTATCATGGGTCCACTTTTGGACTTCCTCCTCTGTGTGCTCATTAAGCTTGGTTGTAGAACACAGGATCTAATCAGGCAGGGCTCTAATAGTCTGAATCTTGTCATAATTGTCTTTGTGTCACTAGCATCTAATACATTGCCTGATACAGAGATGTTCAATCCCTGACAAATTCACAAGTCAATAAATGGGTTGGATTAAAGAGGATCAAAATCTGACCCAAGAGACAAGGTACAACATTCTTACAGAAACATTTGTGAGCAGGATAATGGCTAGAACTAGCTGTGTATTCCTCAGGAAGGAAGGGCTGGGATTAGGGTGGGGGGTAGGACGCTGGAGGTGATCTAGAGAAAGGAGAGGAAGGAAATGTCCTGTTAGAAGAGGTGGATTGATATATGGCTTCCCCCAAAATATAGAATAGATAATTTAATATAATCAAAATTTAATGTGACTTTTTCTAATAAAAAGACCTGTGTATGTTATATATGTTCATTATTAAAAATTTAGAAATCACAGATAAACACAGAGAAGAAAATTGAATCACATTATCAAAAAAATCTTTGTTAAAATTTAGGTAGGGTGGACCTTTAGTTCAGACTCAACAAAATTGAATTATACGGTAATGTTATTTTGAGACATGCTTTTCCTTATTTAATCATATGCTATAATAATTTCTCCAAGCCATTTTATATTCTTATATAATGCGATATTTTAAATAATTGCAGTGCATGCTATTGTATGCCACCTTCAATTTTGTTTAGTCATTATTTATTGTTGGGCATTAGGCTGTTTAAAAATTTTCACTAATTTAAATGTCATGATGAATATCCTTGTATATTAAAAATCCCTGGGTTGAAGAGTTAGTATATTCTGATGATTTTGATTTACAGTGTCAACTTTTCCCCGGGAAAGATGATATCAATTTATAGTTTAATCAACAGGACATGAAAATGATCACTTTCACTAACTCTCATTAATTTTATTCTCAAAACTTTCTGAGCTATTTTGGTAGATGAAAGATGGTGTCTAATTTCATTTTTTTGTTATTAGTGATGTTGGAAATTTTATCATTTAGTTTTGGACCATTTGCATTTATTCCCTTATAAATCATCCTTGTCCATTTATAGTGGGATAAATATTTCGGTTTACTGATGAAGATGTGAGGGGTTTAACTCTTAAATTAGCTTTTGATACACAAATGTTAGTGATATAAAATAAATAATGACAAATGGTACAGATGTTCTAAATTAAAAAAAAATTAGATGTGAATAAATGCCTAATGCTAGATAGAAGCCATTTAAGAACACTGTAGATTTCAGGATTGGAATGGTAGAGCTTTTGACCATTTAACTATATTTTTAGAGTATATTTTAAATAACTTTGTATGCATTTACTCCCATTGTTTTTTTTTTTATCTTTTCCCCGCTTTATTTATTTTTTTTTACACATATGAGGTTTATTGCTATTAAGTAAGAGAATCATACACATTAGATTTTTTTTTTCTTTTTTCCCCCGGGCTCCCTACCCACTCCCCCCTTCCACATACAAGATATTGAGATTGGCATTGGTATTCTCATATATGTACATAATGTCAATGAAATTCTTTCATTAATTCTTCCTCTCTCCCCCACCCATACCCCAAACACCTCCCTCACTCCACTGGAGTTTATCCTCCATTATCGTTTTTTTGTAGTTATACATTTTAATAAGTGTCAGGGTATCAGAAGCATGCATGCACACATTGCTCATTTAGCCCTCCCTCAAGTCCCACCCTATTCCCTCCCCCTTCCCTCCTTTCTGTGCTCAGCATAGTGATTGACTCTGATAAGTTTGTGTATATACATCCTGTACATTAGTGTATTTCCCTCTTCCGCTCTCCCATCTCCCTCAATTACATCGCCTTCTTTGCTCAACTAAAGTTTTCTCCTTCTTTGTCTAGAGTCCCTTCTAAGTCCTATTCTCCCTAGCTTCCACATATTAGGGAGAACATCTGACTTTTCACTCTTTGTGACTGACTAATCTCACTTAGCATAGTGTTCTCCAGTTCCCTCCATTTCCCTGCAAATGATGTAATTGTGTTCTTCTTTAAGGCTGCGTAAAATTTCACTGTGTACATATCCCATAGTTTTGTGATCCATTCATCTGTTGATGGACACCTTGGCTGGTTCCAAAGTTTGGCAATCATGAATTGTGCAGTTATAAACATAGATACACATGCATTAGTCTGGTAGTTTGGTTTCAGTTCTTCTGGGTAGATGCCTAGAAGTGGTATTGCTGGGTCATATGGTAGGTTCATTCCCACTCTTCTGAGGATCCTCCACACTATTTTCCAAAGTGGTTGCACTAATTTGCAATCCCACCAACAGCATATTAGAGTTACTACTTCTCCACATCCTTGCCAGTATTTATTGTTGTTTGTGTTTTTAATGATTCCCATTCTAATTGGGGTTAGGTGAAATCTCATGGTAGTTTTGATTTGCATCTCTCTGGTTGCTAATGATATTGAACATTTTTTCATACATTTATTGGCCATTTGTATTTCTTCTGTGAATTGTCTATTTAGTTTACTTGCCCATTTTTTATTGGATTATTTGTTTTTTTAGTGGTGTTTTTTTTTAAGTTCTCTGTATATTCTAGGTATTAGTCCTTTATCAGAGGAGGAGCTGGCAAAAATCTTCTCCCATTCTGCGGCTCTCTGTTGAGGTTCTTGATTGTTTCCTTTGCTGCACAAAAGCTCTTCAGCTTAATTCAATCCTATGTATTGATCCTCATTTTAGTTTCCTGTGCCTTTGGGGTCTTGTTGAGGAAGTCATTACCTGTGCCTATGTGTTGAAGTGTTGGACCTATGCCCTCTTCAAGTAGCTGCAAGGTCTCTGGTCTGATTTCTAGGTCTTTGATCCATCTTGAATTGACTCTTGTACAAGGGGAGAAAGTGGGGTTTACTTCTATTTTTCTGCATATAGTTAGCCAGTTTTGCCAGCACCATTTGTTGAAGAGGCTATCTTTTTTCCAGTGGGTGTTTTTAGCCCCTTTGTCAAAAAATCAATTGGCTGTAGGTGTGTGGATTTGTTTTGGAGTCTTCTATTCTGCTCCATTGTTCTATGTGTCTGCTTTTGTGCCAATACCATGCTGTTTTTATTATATGGCTTTGTAGTATAGTTTGAAATCAGGTATTGTGATGCTTCTTGCATGGTTCTTGTTGCTGAGAACTACTTTGGCTATTCTGGATTTTTTGTTGTTCCAAATGAATTTAAGGACAGATTTTTCTATGTCAGTGAAGAATGACTTTGGTAATTTAATGGGTATTGCATTGAATCTGTAGAGCACTTTTGGAAGAATGGCCATTTTGATGATATTTATTCTGCCTACCCAAGAACATGGGAGATCTTTCCATCTTCTAAGGTCTTCTTCGATTTCTTCTTTTAATGTTTTATAGTTTTCCTTGTAGAAGTCTTTTACCTCCTTGGTTAGGTTTATTCCCAAGTATTTTATTGTTTTGGGGGATATATCATGAGTGGAAATGTCTTCTGGATTTCTTTTTCAGTGGATTTATGGTTGACATACAGAAAAGCTTCTGATTTTTTAAGATTGAGACTGGCTGAGATCTCTTCAATGTCTAATTCATGCTGTCAAATTGTTTTTTCTAATTTATATGATATTCGATCATTTTTGGAGAGGTCATCTTCTAAGAGTGAGATTCCGTTTTCCATGTGGTCTAGTCTATTGTTGATGGTCTGTATTGATGCCTTCATTTCAATTATTGCACCCTTCACTTCCTTCAGAGCTTCCTTATGATTACTGTTAAGGGTGTCAGATTCTTGGTTTATTTGATCCTTCAATTCTTTCAGGCTCTCTCTGAATTCTTTTCGGAAATCCTGTATCATTTCTACTATTAAAGTACTTAATTGTCCTTCTGGTAATCTTTGCATTTCTGTGTTGTCGGGTTCTGTTATTGTGGGACTGTGGGAGCTCATTGTTTCTTTGCTATTCTTCCTTTTCATGATTTCAGGCTTCTTTTTATTTTATTTTATTTTTTTTTTTTTTTGCGGTACCGGGGATTGAACCCAGGGGCGTTCTACCTCCACGCTACACCCCTGGCCCTTTTTTTTTTTTTTTTTGTGGTACCGGGGATTGAACGCAGGGGCGTTCTACCTCCGCGCTACATCCCCGGCCCTATTTTTTTATGCTTTATTTTTGAAACCAGGTCTCACGAAGTTGCGGAGGGCCTCACTAGGTAGAGAGAGAGAGAGAGGAGAGAGGAGATATATAGATAGATAGATAGATGATAGATAGATCGTGCGCGCATGCACGCTGAGGTTGGCTGTGAACCTGGATCCTCTGGTCTCCGCCTCCCAAAGTACTGGGATTACAAGCGTGCACCACCACGCCCAGCCCCGGCCCTATTTTTTTATGCTTCATTTTGAAACCGGGTCTCACGAAGTTGTGGAAGGCCTCACTAGGTAGAGAGAGAGAGAGAGAGAGAGAGAGGGAGAGAAGAGAGAGAGAGAGATCTCGCGCGCGTGTCGTGCATGCGCGCTGAGGCTGGCCACGAACCCGGATCCTCAGGTCTCCGCCTCCCAAAGTACTGGGATTACAAGCGTGCGCCACCACGCCCGGCGATTTCAGGCTTCTTATGTTTATACCTTTGTCTCTTTTGTTAGCTCTCTCTCTCATTATGTAGGTTTCCTATGTCTAATCTCTCTCCCTTTATAGTTTCTTATTCTGGAGGTAGATAGTTGCTATTAGGTGAGCCTTAAAGGTGAATAGTCTTTACTGAGTGGTTATTCTCACTTGCTCGGTATAATATCCATTTGCAGGCCCAATTCTTGTTCTCCTTCAATGATTGGGACCCTTGCCTGGTGCCTTTCACTACCTTTGCAGGCGACCAGTGCCGCTATTGCCCCTCTCACTGTAAGGGTGGGTCTCCGCAGTCTCTACTTGGGCTGTCCCTATGTCTCTTTATGTCTACACCTATGGCAGGTGTCACCAGCAGGGGGCCCCGGGCTTGTGTCTCTCTTTGCCTACAGAAGCGGCAGATGTCGCTTTGACCTGATTCTGTGCAAACATAGTACTCCACGTTTTCCACAAAGAGAGTTGGTTTGATCCAATTTTCCCCAGGTACCACAGCTTTATGTCTGTGGCGATCCCCTGGGACTCTATAAGGGCACTGTGACCTGCGGGCTGCAAGTCTGTCCCACCCAAATGTCGCCAGGGACTGTCTGCTTATCCACATCTACCGCGTCCCACAGCAGACCCCACTCCCACCTCCACCGGGGCAATCCCCACAGTCTCTGACCCCATGAGTCCCTGTGGCCGTGCTGGGTGGTCTCCCCCTGGGGCGGCTCGTTGACTTACGGTCTTGATGAGCGCTGCTCTTAATCTCTGGGGTGGGGGTGCTCAGTCGCTGCTACAGGTTCTGGTCAGGCCTCCGGGCCCTGGGGACTCTGCCAAGTGTGGCTTGAACTGCTGCTTGCTCTTGTCGCTGATGCTCTGCAGTGCTGGTTTTAGAAGAGCTCCCTGGCTTCTTTGTTGGAGGCCTGCAGAAGCCGCAACGCCTGTTGCTGTCGGCACGGTCTGACCAAGATGGCGCTGCTGCCACTTCTGCCGATGCAGCAATTCAGGTCTGTGTCACGCGTGGAATGAGTTGCTGCTCGCCTTCACTGCTGTCATTCTGCAGTTGTTGGATTCAGAACAGGTCGCTGGCGTCTCCGTTAGTCCTGTGTGGAAGCCACAATGCTGGAGCCACCAGTAAGGTTCCGCTAATGATGGCGCTGCTACAGCCGTTGTCGCCGCTGCCATTTGGTCTCTTTTGAGTGTGGAGGAGCCGCTGCTCGCTTTCGTCTCTGCTGATCTGCAGTTGAACTCACAGCAGGTCTCTGGCTTCTCTGCCAGCGGCGTGTGGAAGCTGTGATGCCGGGAGCGGCCGGCGCGGTCCGGCCAAGATGGCGCCGCCGCTGTTCCTCAGGTAAGGCACTTGAAACTTTTTACTTTTCTTTGTTTTGTCTTCTGGCTTTGATTCCGTCATGTTTCAAATTTTTTGTTGTTTAGTTCAAGTTTTTGTTGCTTTTCTTCTCCTGTAGAGAAGTTGCTTTCACAGCGATTGAGACCCAAGTCTCAGAGAGATCGTAACATGGTATCTCCCTTAGTCGACATCTTGGAATCTCCTCCTATTGTTTTTTGACCAATAATCTCTGTTGGTGCATTTTAGTGAAAGAGCATGCTTTTGGATTAAAAAAGAGTCAGGTTAGAATTCTCATTCTATCAGTTTTGTGAATTTGGAATTTAACCATTTGAGGGGCTTTAGTTTTGTCTTTCCTGTAAAACTCAGTAAATGATATCTATGACCTTGGGTTATTGTTTAAAGTAAGTAAGATAAGGTAAAAAAGGAGTCTAGGTCAATACTTAGAACACAGTGGATATGCTGTAATGGACACAGTAATTAGTATTTCCTGGTTGTCTATGATTGGACAAAAATATAAAGCATAAGCTTTATAAACTCTACTCATCCACACTAAGGGAGAGTTTGTCTTGCAAAGTTGGTTCCAGCTGTATGTAAAAAACTGCTGCTGGGCCTCCATGGGCTGAATCTGAATGGTGGAAGGGAGCAGTTGAGTTGCAGCAACAAAGGTACAAAAGTCTCTGATCTCCTCAAGGCTGTGAGGACACTGAGCCTCAGACTGAAATATGTATCTGGGACCTTCCCACCTTAGCGACTGTACCCTTCCCAGAGTCAATGTGGTTTAAACCAAACTTATTACACATTTTCAGACTTCCTCCCTCCCAACACCCTAGTTTCTCTGAGTGCTGTTACTTTCAATTCATCTTTATGTCAATCCCTTTAATTGACCTATCATCCTGTTTGCTTCTGGAATGTTGGTTATTATCTCCCTTTCTCAGTTCCCATTTCCTCTCCTGAGTTTAGGCCCTCCTCAATTTGGAGCTGAATTAAATACAGCATTCTTCCAGTCAATGGTTCTGTTTTTAGTTTCTCCCAACTCCCACCCATCCACAAGGTGATTCCCCATTATGTACACACCAGTCCAAGTCCGCCTGTGTTTTTAAAGCCCTCTGTAACTTGGCCCCATGCTCACATGCATTGACAGTCATTCCTTGTGCACTCCAGCATGTCCTTTGGGCAACGCAGAGCACAGTTGTGCTTATTTTTTGCATGCTCTGGGTGCTCTTCCTTTTGCTCCCAGCTAGCTGTCAAAAACCTAACCATCCTTCAAGGCTTACCTGGAAGCCTTTCCTCCATGAGTCCTTCTGAGATTCAGGTTTATCGCTTCTCTGATTTTGTTTCCAGATAATTGACAACATTTGGGGTTAATGGCTTCACGTTTGTTGGTTTTCTCTCTAGAGGCCCACTGTGAAAGCGCTGGAGGAATACTCAACCATGTACCTCTATGGCCTTCCCAGTGCCTGGCCCAGATCTGGCCCAGTGAGGCCCCTGATACCCTCTGTTAATCACCTATACCTGGTACGTGACTATCATGGGGCTGCCATTAAAGTCAGGGCCCTCCCTAACCCACACCCCTCTTGCACTCTTGCTGCTGGGAATGTTTTCTACCTCTAGCACTCTAGTAAAATCTTTGATGCGCATCCTTTCAAACAGCAACTCTGTATGTTCCTTTTTCTTATGAAGAGTTTCCCAGTGTATATTGATCGTGTCCTTCCCGGTTCACAAGGCACAAATCATCAACATTATCCTTTTTGACACTTAGTCATATGCACTTATTCCTGCCTCAGTGTTTCATATCTGATGAGCCCTTAGGATCTCCTGTTCTGAGATCCCTAAGGCCTGCTTACAAGCTGGGGTATCTGCTTATATTTCCCCTTCTACTTCGAGGCCCTGGGGATCCCTCAGCTTTTTTCTGCTCTTTGCAACAACCTTCAACCAATTTATTTTTGGGGTTTTCTACTACAGCAGCCCCCCTTATCCATGGGGGATCTGTTCCAAGACTCCAGTGGATGCCTGAAACCATGGAAAGTACCAAATCCTATATATACTACACTTCCTATACATACATACCTATGATGAAATTTAATTTGTGATTAGGCACAGGAAGATATTAATAGCTAATAATATAATTATAACAATATATCATAAGAAAAAATATTTAGTTTATTAATTGTTTAGTTCTGGAATTTAACATTTAAGATTTTTTGACCACGGTTGACTGAGTAGAACTGTGGAAAATTGGGCTCTACTGTACCAAGATTGCTGAGGAGTCAGCCCCTGCTGTCACTACAAACAAACATATAGGAAGTCTTAGGGTTCTGCTAATCACTAAAGGGAATGATAAAGTTGGGGAAAAATCCAAGAAGTAATAACACAAGTATAAGAAATAAGTTACACAAATATAAAAATAATATAATTATTATGAATGTTATTCATAATTTCTGAAAAAATGCTTTTGCCAGCTGGGGCCCCCAAATCCTGTTGGTCCCTATCATTCCCGTTATAATTGAATAATTTTGTTATTCCTACAGTGGTTCATTATGCATCAGGCACTGGGTGAGCAGCTAGCAGTGAATGAGCACAATTCTTGTGATTGGCCTGTAAATGTGCTCAAGTTATTGTATTGGAATAAATACCAAATGCCACTTGACATCCTAAATTTTTCAGAAACTCCAACCTACGTCCCAAAGTCCCATTTTCCATGGAGCTCTGTAGGCCTAAAAGTATAATTATAAGAGGAATAATAGGCCCTAACCAGTTTTTTATAGTTGCAAATTCAGCATAACAATAAAATGATGAGACTGGCACTTTAATAAGAATAGTGGGATTTATATGTGGATGTGAGAGATTTATCATTCTAAGTAACTCTCCTGAGAGGCCACAACATTAATTTCACTGATGCTGCTCTTGCTCAAAACATTTTTCAACATCATTTAGGTTTTCCTTCCAAACAAGTTTGACCATTATTTAGGTAAATCATTCCCTAAACATGTCAGCTGCATGTACTTTTACATCCTAACTAGCAGACCTTAGCTTCATCATTGCCTTCATTCTTCATACTCAGCTTAGAATGACTTCTGGCTGTTCCAAAAAATATACATACATATTCCTGGATAATAAAGATTTGGCCCTTTGGGGTAGATCTCCCTCAATATGTGTTTTAGGTTTTAAAATCAGTTTCTCAAAAAGAATTCCAGTAGGTTCTGAGCAAGGACAGAATGATTAAAGTTTGTATAAAGTTTCCCAAGGGGACCCTTTTGATTGACAACCCCATGTTATGTTGGGCTCCTTGGAAAGAGACTTTGAGATGTAAAGTTGCTTGCAGAATATTACTCTTGGGAGATATATTATAAGAAAATGAGAAAAGCAGATTTAGGCAGAGGGGAGAAGCTGACCCTCAATACAACTCTTACATGAATATAAAGATTCAGGATTCTGGAAAGAACACGAGCAATCTCTCTATTACAATAAGTGATATGCCCTGAATAACATCCAAATTATACAAAAGATCCACACAATTTGCTAAGGAATGATGCTTCGTGAATACAATATATACTGATAATCTTCCAGTGAATTTCTCATCTGATATTTGTAGGCATACTATTAGATATTGAATTATGCCATCTACTAAAATGACCAATGGAAGGCATCCAAATAGGGAATGCCAGTGTAATTTAACTTTCTTAAATACACTGTAATTTTATAATAAATACAAAAATTATTTCTTAGTTTCTCTATTTAAGTTGGCTCAACTTCATTGTTTGAAGTATAGTTTGATTGACATTGAAGCTATATTAGCAGATTTAAGTGGAGAAATGAAAAAGGAACCCACGCTAATCAATTTAATCAGACTCTATCCCTGAAAATCAAGGGGAACAGAACTCCTGCCTTGGACTCAGTATTTCATCAGAAATACCAAAGCTAGTTGTGGTGGTGCACACCTGCTTGTAATCCCAGTACTTGGGCAGCTGAAACAGGAAGATCAAATCTTTAAGAACAGTCTCAGCAATGTGTGGAGACTCTCAGCAACCTAGTGAGAACTTGTTTCAGAACAAAAAATGAAGAGGGCTGGGGGTGTAGCTCAGAGGTAGAATGCCCCTGGGATCAATCCCCAGTACCACTTACACAAAAACAACAACAACAACAAACAAGGCTTGCAACTTAACTTATCTAAATAGCCGATGAATGAATAAATGGATGAGTGTGTTATTTTGAGAGTTCCAATTCACTCTCAAACAAGTCACACCATCATGGAAGGTCAATCTGCACCTTTAGGTTGAATGAATGGGATACTCTGTTGGGGCTTGTCTGGTTACAATGAGCATGGAGGAGTCCTAGTTCCTAAATCTGACATATCAGGATCCCATCTAGATTGCACCTTTTGCCATCTCCCACAAATGACTGATCAATTCCCCATCCAGCCGGGTGTCCTGTTCTTCCACATGCCTGCCTCCATCTGTGTCCCCGTTTATCTCCTCACTTGATTCTGAGCCACTCAGTGGAAGCTATTGCTCCTTTCACCCCTAATTAGATAAGAAAGGTTAATATCTTCAATGTATAGATGAGGAGACATTAGAAATTTTCAAAATCACCCCAGATACTCCAAGATGAAGCCAGGATTCAAACTCTGTAAGGGTCACGTCCTAATCCTGTCTGGTCTCTAGTGGTAAGCAGAGCACCCAGGGCATGACAGACCTATAACAGATAGTTTTTAGTTGCCCAAATAATTAAGAGAACCCTGTGATAGACTAAACTACCTCAAGGAACATAATTGGCTATAACTACACCAGACTTTTGTCCAGCGGAAGGTGCATCCCACAAGTCCATCCAGCTGTATTTTCTGCTCTTTGTCGTTCTAATTCCTAACTATCTGGAACCACTCATCTGACCTTTAACACGATCCCCTCTTTTTCCCTAGAGTTAGAAATCCCAGTGGACAGACCTCCTTTGGGAGAAAGGGACAGAGAAAAATATAACTATCTAAATTCCACTTAGCCCTTCAACGTAATTTTTTTTTTGGCTTCCATTCCTAGGTGGACGATCGCAGTGACCACTATACTGAGAATACTGTCTGGATATTTTCGGGGGAAACACATGACTAAGGAGGATTAATGTTAGTTCTCTGGAATAAATATTGCTGTCATGGCTCCTGAAGGGCTAATGAGTAGATGGATTGATAGAGAAGTCAAAGATGAAGACAAGCACAAATGTCTGGAGGAACAAACTGTTACCTAAACTACTGGTGTCACCACCCCATCCTGTCCGCCTGTCTCTGTCAGGTTTACTGGAGACAGTTGGATGGAATTCTTTAAGGCTTGAATCGACCCATCTACATAGAGCAGGCAACTGGTCCAGCAAGTTACGGTAGTGTTCCCAGATAAAGAGACAGCAGCCAATTTGATTTCTCATTGGAATAAAGCTCTTTAGGTTGCAGAACATATTGCTACACTGTTTTTATTTTTTTCCTGCCAGTCCCCTAAAGGGTACGCTGAACTTCTTAATTTAGTTCCCTATTTTATTGTTGTTATGTTTAATGCTGCGTAGGCAGGAGAACTTTGTGATAGCTTCCTGGTTGGCTCTGTAAGGCTGATGGAAATCTTTGGCTATCAGTTGGTTTCTCTGGCAGAAGTTCCACATAACCTTATACAACCCCAGTCTTACCCAGATGGGAAAAGTCCATTCCAATGCCCCGCATTGCATCTGTTATAGTGCCTGAGTTCTTTTCCCAGTATTTTGATGTGTGAGGGAGGATGAGGGTTAGGTTGAGGTGGGATGAAAGATGTATTGCAAAAACATAGGAATTAGTATTTGGCATTTACTAAATGACCACTTCTAGGACTTTAAATTATTTCTAGCTTTGTGTGTGTGTGTGGAACTAGGGATCAAACCCAGAGGTGTTCTACCTCTGAGCTATACTCCCAGCCCTATTTTATAGTTTTTATTTTGAAACAGGGTCTCACTAAGTTGCTGAGGGCCTTGCTAAATTGCTGAGGCTGGCCTTGAATCTGGGAGCCTCCTGTCTCAGCCTCCCAAGTGCTGGAATTTCAGGAATGCACCACCACTCCTGGCTATATTTCAAGGTTTTTAAGATGAAGGAAATTTCCTGATGTATAAGAACATATTCAGACATTATCTTACAAATGTTCTGTATCTTTATGGTAGAAAATAGGGCACCAGCAAAGATCATTCCATGTAGGGGGAAAATGTTCATTTAGACTGAAGAGAGCAATGGAAACAAAAATCAACAAAGACACGATTAGTTTCCTGTGGCTGTTGTAACAAATTTCTACAAACTTAGTGGCCTAAAGCATTAATTATCTTACAGTTCTGGAAGTCAGAATTCTGAAATGGATCTTTTGGAGGTATCAGCAGCGCTATGTTCCTTCTGGAGGCCCTAGGATACAGTCCATTCCTTGCCTGTTCCAGCTTCAAGAAGCAGCCAGCATTCCTTGGCTCATGGCTGCATCCCACTGACCTATACTTCCATTGGCACATCTTCTTCTCTATAGTTATCCCTTCCACTTCTCTTGTGACTGCATGGGACTCATGCAATAATTCAGGGTAATCTCCATCTCTGGACCTTTAATTTAACCAGACTGGCAAAGTTCTTTCTGCCTTGCAAGGTGACATATTTATAGCTTCTGGGTATTGGGAGCTGGATGTCTTTAGGGGGTCATTATTATGCCTACTGCAGATAGTATTGCTTCTGGCGCTAAATCAAATTTTTATTTGAACAGATACAACTATGACCTTGTGTATTCTCAAAAGACAGAATGGAGGTCACAGGAAAGCACTCAGTCACTCACCTGCTCCCATTCTACCCTTTGCTCTTCTGCTTTGGCTACAGACCTGATAGGGGCATTACATTTGTACATTTCCTTAGTTATCCTTCTCTTTTTTTCTTAGCTATGGACAATAACTAAACACACTTGTATTATGCTCATAATCCACACATGAACATTCAAATCCTGCCGGTGTTGAGGCGTCATTGCTGAGGCTAGAGTGAATTCTTCTGAAGTGCTTTACTGGAAGCACCTGTAGTAGCTGAAGGCTCTTCCCAGCTTGGGGTTTTCCAAACTTAGAAAATGTTTAGGCACAAAATAGCTGCCTTCCACCCTCAGGATCTCCTGAGAACATTGTCAAATAAGATCCAAGTTCCTGGAACATTCTGACTGCACTGTACTACAGAGAGCCTTCCATTCCTGGAGTATCTAATCTTGTCTGCATCCAGCCCTTTGTTTCACAGCTCTGGGCAGAAAAGAAGCTGGCTAAGATTTCCAAAGATTCATTTTTCTTTAATATAACAAAATTTAAACCCCTAGCTGCACTGATGTCATGAAAATGCAAAAAAAAAAAACAACATACACAAGCATGTGCACACACATATGAGAATGCTCTATTTGTGTAAGCAGTAATTGTGCATTTCAATAAGACTGAATGATTCATGGGAATTTTCAGAAAGCAGCACAGATATGAATCTTTAATCTTCTAAAAGACCTTTCTGATTTCCCTTAAGGGAGAACAGCGAGTTTGCTTTAGCTAAATAGTCTTTAATTTCCTTCTTATTTGAAGTTTTTCAGGATTTATATGACTTGCATTTTTCAAACCCTCATTATTTATTCTGGATGGAAGTGGTAGAGAGGTACCATATAATATTTTAATTGATGATGTAGAGCTAATCACTTTTTTGTTTCAGTAACCAAACTATTAATTTCCATAGTGGTTCCCCATTCGTAACTGTAGTTTTGGGCTATTATAATGAAATTATTCACAAAATTAGCTTCTAAAAGACTAAATATTAATTTTCCATTTTCTCAATCATTAGAGTCCTATGAAATGCTTATAGTATAGAGGAGTCTGAAATGTAATCCTGTGCAATATTGTGCATTCTGTGTTATTAGAGGGTTTTTCCTCAAGTAGAGATTCTAGGTACTTTTTAATTTAATGATAAGTGCCCGGGGGCTATTCTTTGTCTTTTTTCCCCCTTGTAAATCTAAGAACAGTATGTGTGTGCATTTAAGAATAATTTGGGCAGATTCATGAGGAGAAAATTACAACAATAGCAATCTGTTGTTGTACCATGTTTTAGAAAAAGGCAAGGTTAAGATAAGGATTTCTTGTGTTCAACAACAGGTTGATTGAAAACTAAAAGGCAGTCTTGGAGTATGGCGTAGTGTAGAAGACAATTCATCTGTACATCACTTAGAATGGTCTGTGGTTTGTGCTCTTATAGAGATAAGGACTAAATGCTAAGTAGCACAGAGGTGGAAATGCTTCATTTTGTCTGAAAGAGTTAAGAAACCCTTCACAGAAGCAGGAATTGAAATGTCTTTGAGTCTTTGTGATTTCTAAGGTAGGGATATCACTTTGGGGAGGGGCTTAGTCTTGACCAGCCAGCCAGAAGGGAGAGATGGGGCTTTTTTTTCTCACAAAGATCATAAAACTGCTACAGGCACGATAAAGAATTGATACAGAACTTCAAATAGACATGTTTTGAGAGTCTCATTCTGTTAAAAGTGGAGCAGCTGATAAGCTTTGGCCTGTTCTTGCTGGCAGATTCATCATTTATAGGCAGTTATAAAAGAAAAATAAATGTTAGTGAAATAGCTTGCCTGCTTTGAAAAGTTTTCCAACTTTGTAGATGAAATTTATCAGATGGTTTGAAAATTGTGTGTTTGCTCAGTGATTAAACCATAGACTCAAGGATCAATTGAATCTGGATTCAATTCAAGGTATATCATTTACCAACAGAGTTGCCTTGAACAAGTTATTTAATTTCTTTAGGTCATGAAATTTTCATTTGTGTAATGAGGAAACTGTAATTCTGGAAGTCAGAATTATGAAATGGATCTTTTGGAGGTATCAGCAGGGCTATGTTCCTTCTGGAGGCCCTAGGATACAGTCCATTCCTTGCCTGTTCCAGCTTCAAGAAGCAGCCAGCATGGAAGGCTCGCTGTAGTACATTGCAGCCAGAATGTTCCAGGAACTTGGATCTTATTTGACAATGTTCTCAGGAGATCCTGAGGGTGGAAGGCAGCTATTTTGTGCCTAAACATTTTCTAAGTTTGGAAAACCCCAAGCTGGGAAGAGCCTTCAGCTACTACAGGTGCTTCCAGTAAAGCACTTTAGAATTCACTTTAGCCTACAGTGTTACAGGTTGGATCTGAATTTTCCTCCAAAGGCAAATGTGTTTGTTAAAGGCTTAGTCCCCAGGTTGGCACTATTGGGAAGAAATGGAAACCTTAGGAGGTGGGGCCTAGCGGGGTGGGGGTCTTCCAGTTATTGGGGGCTTTCTCTTGAATGGGATAGTGGAACCCCTGCCCCTTCCTCTTCTTTCACTTTCAGCCATGAGGTAAGCAGTTTTGCTCTACCACATGCTCTCTGCTGTGGCGTGCTGACTTGCTATAGGCCCAAAGTAATAGGGCCAATTGATGAACTGGAACCTCTGAATTATGAGACAAAGTAAATATTTTCTTTCATGAATTAATTATCTCAGGTATTTTTACAGTGACATAAAGCTGACTAACACAGAGAATTGGCACCAAGAAGTGGATTCATTGCTGACTGTACTTGAGACAATATGGAGAAACTTTTAGAACTGGTTGATAGGAGTTTGGAAAAATTTGGAAGAGACATTTTGGAACTGGTTGATAGGAGGAGTTTGGGAAAATTTTGGAAGAGTTGAGTCTGATACAAACAGACTTAACTGGAGATTCTGGTGAGAGTTCAAAAGACCAGAATGCTGATAGGCATGAGGGTAGTAAATGTTATGCTCCTGAAATTTCAGATATAATCCTCAGATTCTATTGGAAATTGGACTACAGGCCATCTATGTTAGACTGTGGCAAAAAAAAAAAAAAAATGAATGCATTTTGTCCATGCCCTGAGACTTTGTAGAAGGCTGGCTTAAAAGTGATGGGCTGGTTTATCTGGCAGAAGAAATTTCAAGGCAGCACAGCATTAAAACGTCAGCATGAGTATTTTAGTCAATTTACTGTGATAATCAGGAACAAAGAGAAACAGAGTAAATGATTTGGAAAATGAGCAGTGGTAGGGGGAGAGTGCATGTCATTGTGCAGCCAAGGAGAATGTAGTTGCTAACCAGGTTAGCACCTTTAAAAAGAAATCAAGTGTTTTTGCACCAGAACAACAAGAAATATGCCCTGAGGGTAGGTCAGGAACTGAAAAGACCATATCCATAGCAGGCTTGGGGGTATAGAAATACACATTTGTTTCAAAGACTTTCTAGGGCAATGTCTTTTGAGAAGAGCAAGCCCAGGACCACCTAAGCTGGCAAGGCACTCTGAATCCACAGAAGTCATGGCTCAAGTGGACCCTCTCGTATATCCTGTGCCAACGGCAGACCTTGGCATTACCCACAGGCTGCTGCTGATTTTGCAGGCATGCATAATGTAAGAGTTATGGGATCATAGAGCTTCCATAGAGGTTTCAAAGGAAATCCTGGCCATGTATGGCAGGATGGAGCCCCTGCTAGAAGCTGCTGATGGGGTGATCTGAGCTGTGTGAGCTATGTGAGTGAAGCTGAAACTGCAATGGAGACCTCAGAATGTAAGAGATGCCAGGAGCCAAGGGAAGCTGCAGGCAGCATGCAGAACCAGCCCAAATGAGTGGCCGTGTGGTCTGCAACCTACACATTCACTGGGGTGGGGCTACCCAAGCCCTTGGGGACCCACGTTCCATCACAGTGTGTCCAAGATGCCCAATGTGGAGTTGTAGGGTTTAATGTTTGCCCTGCTAGGTTTCAGTCTTGCATTGCTCTGATCCCTCACTATTTCTCCTGGAATTTGTATTCTTTGCCTGTCCCACCATTGTATCTCAGAAGTATGTAACGTGTGATTTCATTAGCTCAGGCATTTGTTTCAGTAACAGAAATGTAACTAACACAATACCACATAGGATTGTTGTCAGATTAAAACAAAAGCATGCTTATAAAGTGCTGGGTAGATAGAAAGCCCTCCAATGCTTGTTGTTATTATGATTAAAAATAACTTTAAAAAAGAATAAGTGAATGAAGCCTATATACAACCTTTTTGCTATGCTGTATTCTACACTAACATCACCTTGTTTTACAACATTGATGCCTGGCATAACAAGGAAAAAATGTCTTTGAGGAGTTAAAATCAATTATGTGTTAACTAGAGTAACGTGTATTTGGAATTTTAACCCTCTGCCATTAATTAATCTGAGAGCTATGGTAATAAAATTGAAGATTTTTCTTCTCTTAAAACTAGCTACGGACTGCATCTAAATTTACATTAAGTAGGCAATTAAAATCTTCTGCTTTTATTACAAAAGACTTCTGTAGTAGAGAGAGACCGTTTAAATGCATAAGGAATGAGGTGGAATAATGATTTGGTGCATATATTCTGATAATTACTACTTCTTTTCCCCTAGCTCCCCTGAGATAAATGTGCTGTCTTTTAAAACTTCATTAACAAGAGATTACAAATTTTAAGGGGTATAATAACTCCACCTTAATTTTAAAGCAGTGTATTCCAGGTATCTGCTCTTTCTCAGTTATTTCCCCTAAAATATTCTTAATGATTCACAGAAGTTAAGAATTGAAATAAAATATCATGTTGGTACCAAATTCATTTATATTTTAATTTTTATGTTAGAGATTATTTACTATTACAAGCAAAACAATAGGAAATTGTGTTCTTTTCTGAAACCCAAATTCTTTTTACCAAGTTTTAAAATTTTAATAAGAATTAGGGTTTTTATAGCAGCTTATGGGGCTTAGTAGATAACGCACTGAGAAAACCTGGCAACCAGTACTTACCCTGATCTAAGCGACTAACCTGACTGGGCCATAGCTCGAGAAATCATTTGGACCATTTAAACATTCTGTGAAAAATCACAACAACAACAAATAGACCTCCACACTGACGAAGGTGATTGTCCAATTCAGAGGACATAATCCTGGCTTTTTATTCACTAGACCCGCATCTAGTCTGTAAGACATTGTTTTCTTCTTTCCAGAATGTGTTTCATATCCAGTGATGTTTCTAAACCTCTGAATTTGAGGTTTGAGAATCTATTGAAGCAATTAAGTAAACAGATTACACAAGATTATGCCAAATCCGTTGCCAAAGTTCAAGAAAGAGCCAAAAAAAAAAAAAACTTTCATGGAATAGTCTTGGGTTTAGAACAATCTTCTAAAAAGAAAACAAAAAGTTTTCCCCCCAAGAGGAATTGTCCTTTAAAGCTGTCAAGAATAAACAAACAACAACAATTATTCTCTAGTTCTTGCTTCCCAAACACTAATAGTTCCCAAGATGGGTCCTGTGGGATTTGAGAGGTCTCTGCATTATCTCTAAGGAAGAAGTTTTGGATTTAACTTCACACTTGTAATTTTTTTTCCTGTCTCATTGTGTTATCAACTATGTTCTGCATTATTATTCAGCTTCTGTTTTAATTGATTTCCATACCGTTCTGTAGAGATTGTCACTGATCATCAATTTTTTCAGTTTAATTTGAATCTTTCTTTTTTTGCAAGGGGGAGCAGAATAGTACAATATGCCACTTTAACATATTTTGTTAAGAGCCTCTACATCAATATTACTCTGTATCAAGCTGATCTAAGAGTTATGTAATATTTCCATTTGTGTGTGTTTATCACAAAACAAAATGATCACAGAACAAAAAACAGCAACTCCCCTCTCCCCCCCCCCAAAAAAAAACTCAGGCAAGGGACACAATGTAAAAACAAAAAATTAGCACATTTGTTTTCTTGTCAGCCAATTTTCTGGTCCTTAGGGAATTTTACCTGTGGAGAAATCATATAGCAAATTGCTTTTTTGCTATATAAACTGTTTTTTGTTATTGTTGTTGTTTGTTTGTTTGTTTCCCCCTTTCACTTCCTTCCACCTGGCCTGATAAACCCATGTCTCTCGTAACTTCAGGGGCATCCGTTCTCTGAAACCATTTCTTGCCTCTGCCACAAAGGGTAATTCAGAAGAGCTTCAATGTAATATACCTGAAATGGCAAGAGACTTAGAGTCTGTTGGGATTTCCTTAGTCTCCTTAAGGTTGAGGAGGAAAAACCTTTCCTCTACCTTCTTATGCTAAGTCACTGAGAACCTGAAAATTAAACTAATGAAAATATAGATTAACAGGAGAAAAAGCAATTTTTATTAATTCACATGCATGAAGTTCACAGAAAAGAAGTGAAACTCAAAGAAGTGGATAGATTTAGAGGCTTAAATATCCTTTTAATAGAGAAAAAAGGGGTTGGACTTCAACAAATGATAACTTCTGGGGGAAATAACTAGAAAATATGTGGGGGAACTAATAGAAGATAAAGACTATTTTAGTAAGAAATGCAAACTCATCTCGGCACACATTCCCTCTCTACTGTAGGAGTGCTCTCCTCTGTCTGGTATGTCCCCTTTCTTGAGGGGAAACATTTATGCCCTGTATGCCAGTTTTCCATCACTGTGACAAAATGCCTGAGTTAATCAACTTAAAAGAGGACAGATGTATTTTGGCCCATAGTTTCAGAGGATTCAGTCCTGGGTCACTTGGCCCTATTGCTTTGAACCTGGGTCAACACGGTACATCATGGTAGGAACACATGGATAAGGAGGAGGCCTGTTCACTTCCTGGCAGCTGAGAAGCAAAGAGAGAGAAAGAGGAAAGGGCTGGGGTCCCAATATCCCCTTTAAGGCACGCCCCCAATGACCTAACTTCCTCCCACAAGGCCCCACCTCCTAAAGTTTCCACTACCTCCCAATAGCACCACAACTGGCAGCCAAACTTTTAACACCTGGGCCTTTGGAGTCCACTTACACAGACCATAGCAACCTGCTTTTAGGCAGACAGGAGGGCAGAGAACTCCTCCTACATCAATTGATTCTCCTTATGCCAAAGTGGCATCTTTTGGGATCACATATTCTGATCTCCTTAATGAGAATATTTGTAGGTAACTCTTGAGTAAATATAAAATTCTCTTTATTTAACCTTCATCTTCCTGGTTCTACTCTATCTGGCATCACCCTTGGTCCAGATGAATTATTTCCATTGTTCTTCCCAGATATTGGATCCTATACTTCCTATCTGCTGTGGTTTGGATCTGCTGTGAAAACGTCATGTGTTGGAAGCTTGATCCCCAGTCTACGATGTTGAGGTGGTAGAACCTTTAAGAGGTGGAGTGCAGTGCAGGTAATTAGGGCATTGGGACACTGCCCTTGGAAGGGATTAATGCTGGTATTGAGGAGTGTTAGTTCTCTTGAGAGTGGGTTGTTATAAAGCAAGGCCACCCCATATGCACAGCCCCTGCTGCATGTGCTATTTCCCTTTGTAATTCTCAGATATAATCTACATAGCCAGAGAGTCTTCACCAGTATATCAGTACCATTCTCCTTGGACCTTCTGGCTCAATCATGAGCCAAATAAGCCTCTTTTCTTTGTAAAGTTTCCAGTATTTAGCATTTTGTTATAGCAACAGAAAATGGACTAAGACACTAAATTACCTTTATTCGTTAAGTGAACTCTACATTCTTTTCCTTATCTGGTTTTTCTGGGCTTGGTATATGATTTCAGACCACGCCTAAGCAACTAGACTCACAGGCCTGAGCCTGACACCTCCAAAACTCTGCCTGTCACTTGATGTAGATTGGAAGTCAAGGTCCCCAGGTTGTATTTTGTCAATGCATCTTCATCTGTTGAGAACTTCTCATACAAGTAAATTAAATGAAAATAAATTTTTTATATTCTGTTCTTCACATTGAGATACTTTTGAGAATCATGTTGTACGTATTATCAATTTTTATCACCAGTATGATTTTTTCTTCCTAAGCAACTGTCTTTCAACCCTTGAAATAAAGCTCAGCTCTTTCTTACTTGCCCATAGCTAGTTATAAGCAAGTACTCTCAAATTTCTTCCAAATATCTTTTCTTTTTTCCCTTTGGTACTGGGGATTGAACCCAGGGGCATTCGACCTCTGAGCTATACTCCAGTCCTATGTTTTAATCTTTATTTTGAAAAGGGTCCCACTAAGTTGCAGAGGGCCTCACTAAGTAGCTGAGGCTGGCCATGAATCTGCGATCCTCCTGTCTCAACCTCCCAAGTACAGGATTACAAGCATGTGCCACCATGCCAGGCTCTTCCAAATATCTTTAAAAAATATTTTTATTGCGCTAAGAAAAGTTAACATGAAACCTACCATATTAACAATTTAAGGGTACAATATAGTACTGTTATCTATGGGAACAATGTTGTAGAGGAGATATTTGGAGCTTATTTATCTTGCATAAGTAGAAGCTAATACCCATTTATTAGACACTCACCATTTTTCCTTCTCAGGTCCTGCCAAACACCATTCTACTCTCTGCTTCGATAAGTTTGATGATTGTAGATTTCATATGTAAATGAGATCATGCAATATTTATTCTTATGTGCCTGGCTTATTTCACTTAGCATAATGTCCTCCAGGTTCATCCACGTTGTTGCAAATGTCAGAATTCTCTTTTTAAAATGCTGCACTGTGTTCTGTTTTATGTATATACCAGGTTTTCTTTATCCATTCATCCACTGATGGACACTTAGGTTGTTTCCACATCTTGGCTATTCTGTATAATGTTGCAATGGAGGGGGGGTGCTTCTTACTTTAGACTTTTCTCACCTTTCTATGCCGTCTCCATGATGTTTTGCATTTTGCTATTCTACTCAAATACTACTAGTGATTCCTCTTGGATTAAGAGCAAATTTATCAGTTTGGCATTTAAAAACCCTTTTGTTAAGGACTGATCGGGGTTCTTAAACCATAGTTCATAACAGTGCCTTGTGAAATTCAACCATTGCATTTTATGACCTTCTTGGCATCTAAGTTCCAGTCTTTCTTCAAAGATTGTCAAGGTTTATACTCTGGTTGGTATGGGACATGCATAGTTTATATCTGTCACTTCAGCATACTTATTAAGAGTACCTCCTTCCTCATTCCAAAGTATTTCAGCTTGGAGGAGAAATGATATGGTCACCTTATTTATTTCCTTTCCAACCTTAACCAAATGGCTATTTACCTCCTCTGAAATCCTTTGGAACATTTTTGTCTGCAGCGCTATATGCCAGGTACCTTAACACAGTATCTTCGCAATGTATTTAACCTGATTTTTCAGGTAAGGAAAGGAAAATAAAGGGAGCAGTTTTAAATCACTTGTCCATAGTCTCAGAGATTGTAGTCACAGAACTTTGACTTAAACTCATAACTGTCTCCAAAGCTGTAGCCCAATGCACCACATTGAGTAACCAACTCATCCCCATTTTCCTGGGACTGTCCCAGTTTTTAACACTGAAATTACATCAACCCAGGAAATCTGTCAGTCTGCAGCAAATGAGGGAGGTTGTTCACCCTACCACAGCATCAAGGGCCCAGCTGCCTTGAACACACAATAGATATTTGTACTGTGACTCCCCAGCTGGATTATGAATAAGCTCTTGATGTGACGTTCCAGGCTCTCACTCGTTTAACCCTCAGAGCCCAGCAAGTGCCCCACTGGAATGTCACTGTGCTTTTTCCCCTTGAGTGTTCTACTTTTGCAGCCAAACTAAAACTGTCTTTGAGAAAAAAAATTGTACCTTTCCCCCCTTTGTCTCCCATGCTTCCTACTACGGTGCTTGACCTGCAGAGACCAAGAAATGTTTGGCTGCGAGGAAGAGGGTATGAATCCTCTTTTGCTGAACATATGGGTTTTAATGGCAGCCTGTTACATCCTGCTAAAAATCCTTTCACTGCACCACTTTCAATCTCTCCCAAAACATCTTTCAGCACAAATAGGGAACTGCACCTTGGCAGAGCTACCAAGGACACAGATCTGTCTTTGAATATGGCCCCTTTCCCTTACACTCCTGGTTTAAATGCCCATAATAATTCGTTTCCCTCAGCCTCCTGGTATTTCACCCGAGAGGAATCACTCTCTAGGTTTCATTGTAACCTAAACAGATGTGAGAATGTAAAAAGAAGGTGAGTTACTACAGAGGCTTAAATAGCACAATTTATGGAGAGTCTGTAGCTTAAAGGAGTAATTTACATTTATTTTTTTAAAGCCAATACATCCATAATGCAAAAGAAATATTTTAATGAGATTTGTTTCCTATGCTAAGTTTGAAGGACTTCAGAATGAATCCTCACCTTCTAGAATGCTTACCAGCTGGTTCAGTTACCTTCTTTGTCCCCTAAGTCAAACACAGGGACAAGATGAATCTCATTTATTCCTAAAGTCTCAGGTCCAGGCTTCTGGAAGCTTCTAAGGAACGGTCATGGGACTATAATGCATGCTTCTACTTTTTTGTACTTTACATTTTGTGTCCTTTTTGGGACATCAGATTTTGGGGATCAGATAGTCTGGAGTGGGTGGGTGTGAGGGACTGTGTGCATCAACCTCTGGAGTAGCAGTCATTTGTCAGGAATTTTTTTTTCTTTTTAATTTTATTTCCAGGTCAAGAAGTGTTTTAAATTTACAAAACAAATTCACCTACACTGCATCAAAAATCACACATTTCAGAGATTGCTGAGGAATACATCCATATCAGTCAAGAACCAAAACCAAAACCAAACCAATCAAACAAAAAAAACATTTTGTAAACTATCTGGAAAAAAATCCCGAGAAGTGGTATAATCAGCAATTGTCTTATTATTCAAACTCTGCATACAAATTGAAATAATCCTCTGATTCCCTTTCAATGGAGGTGGACAAAGCTATTAACTTTCTGTTGTCCTTATGTCCCTTCACCTATCCTTTTAAAATTTTTATTAGGCCCTTTAATGTGTGGGTTGAAATCAATAGAGGACAAGCTATTAAAAATTATTGGTCGGCTGTGGCTCCTCACTAAATATTAAAGCAGCCTGGCAAATTAGCACATACCTCCAGGCACCAGGCCTGAGAGAAATAACATTCTAGGCAAACAGCATCATAATCCAAATAGAAAATATTGCCAGTATGAGGCTTTGGGTTTCTTTTGGCTGCTGTTTTTCACCATTAATATTATTCTGTTTTTGCTTTTATTAGTGTGAGGAGGCAGGGTGGGAGCATTAACTGTTGGAAGGATTCTTTTTAAGGATGCATTATATCAAGAGCTAGATATCAGAGCTACTTGGGAGAAATAGAAAACAGGTGTAGAAGCACCTGGAATATTGCTTATTCCCTGGGTTAAGTGCCGGGGAGGTACGGGGAGTTTTCCTGGGTATTGTGTGCCTTGTATTCTAGGAAGATTGGTAGACAACATTTTAATGCAAACAATATGAAAAAGATTGTCACCTGGGAAGCCAGGGCAGGGCTAGGGCTGGGTAGGCAGAATGTTATTTGCTCGGGTGAATTAAAAGCACAGAGTGAGGCTGATTCTGTGGGTATATACTTAAAGCTAACATATTCAGAAAGGAAATTAGTTCCAATACAGGGATGGGGTCACCAATAAAACTGGCAAATATGCCAAAGTCAGAAAAATTAGGATTTTGAATAAAAATTCCTTTACATATCACTGCCATTCTTTGCAAGTTTCATGTTATACAGCAAGTCAGTGTTTCAAATATTGTTACTGATGAGCAATGAAATAAATAATATCTAACAATTCATTCTCTATACCTTTCTGATTATGAAAAGCCAAGAACGAAATAAGTATCATTTAGGTCCCTGTGTGTAAAATGAGGAATTTATAGCCTGTCATCATTCTGTCTCCACACTAGTGACTCACTACTGTTTGCCACCTTAATCTGGGACCAGGTATCTTATTGGAGAAGAATTTTTATTTACATTTGTATAACCAGCAGTCATGTTTACAAGAGTTATTGTGATTTAACTCTTTTTTAACTAGTTTAGTAGTTGACATGACATTCTCCATTTGGGGGTTCTTAATTTTTTGTTCACTTTCTGGTCAAATTAATTACATTCAGGTTTTCTTAAGAAGGTGTGTGACAGAGACTGTATTTTCTTTCGCGCAGGAACAACAATTTTACTGAGCAAATGGCTCATGATGTTTTGTTCTCACTTATGTATTACCCTGTTAACATCTATCATTTTATAGTGTGGGAACTGAGGACAACCTAAATTTTCCTGTTTTCATACTTTTGTTGACATGTATAGGGGTTATGTCAAGTTTCTGCTAAGCAAAACTTCCCTATAGAGTATAGGCAACTATTTTTCCCTTGTAGTATAACTAATTAAGGATCACTGCCAAAGAGTCCTGGAAAAGCATAGAAACTATACCACAAAAGGAAGGATGATGAAGACTGACCATCACACATACAACCAGGTAGAAGGGGCCCAGTATTAAGTTGCACAATGATGGACTAGCCAGGTGTCCTAAGAAGAAAGCTGAGCACCCAGAGTAGTTCCCCTACTTCCTGGAAGATAAATCTGTATGATTTGATTGATTATAGTGAAACAATTTACATAGAAGGAAAAAATGATATGCGATAAAGTAATTACAAAACTAGGGTCAGGCATCCTATAAGAAAGAAGATACGATTATTTGAGTAGAAAGAGTGTGTGCTAGGAAGGAAGTTGGGGTGGGAAAGGGGCAGTGGGAAAAGGAACTATTTCCATTGGTACATTAGCCAGATTCTAAACCTTGTCTTTAAGCCTCTTTCAAATCAATTAAAAGCAAGAGCTCTTGGATGGAAGTTGTTTCCACTATGTTGATTAACTAGTTATTAGGAAAGAAGGTTACTACATATGGGTTAACTGAAAAAGTATTCTTTCTAGAAGATTTGGAGGCCTTTTAGCAGGAAACTTTAAGATTGCTCATTAATAGCCAAAACACAATTTGGAAACAGGTCAACATCTCAAATGGAGCTTTGTCCCAGCCCATTTCATTGAGGTTTGTTTCCAAAGGAAACACAACTCATTTGTGTTGTGCTATAGGAAGGGCAAGCTCCTGGAACCAACAGCCAGATCTACATGGCTGGGAAAGGGCATTGCAGAGGGACCAGAGCAGGAATGGCTGAGAGACGAGTCTGTGGAGTGGTACATTCATTCTTCTGCATATTAGAGGAACATACTTACCAAAATTCTGGAGCTGCCAGCCAGCCTTGGTCCTGGTATAATGGGCAAAGCCAAGCTCTCCCTCTCTGACTCAATCCCTTTTGTGTACACTTGCTAGAATGTCCATATTTATTGCATTTTATCATACTGTACATATTGCATATTTTGCAGAAGTTTTGGTGAGAGCTATGGAATTGAGAAAATGCAAATGAAGTTTTTTTTATGGTGAAGGAAATGAAATTAAATCCACAAGAGTATAAGAGGAGAATGTTGAAAGAGAACCGCAATCATAGGTATTTGTTTGCGACTGCAGGTTCAGGAATTACTCTCAGATTTACATACATGTCATGGTATATATCCTGAAAATACATGAGAGAGTGACTGTCCATCTTTTGGTTCAAGGTCCACATATTCTAATCGATCTTGCGTCTGGTCTCTCACTTCTCTAATACCTTCTGCATACTTCTTCTGTATTAAACTTCCTCAAGTTCTAGGTTGCTTCTTTACTCTTTTGCTCATAATTCAATTGTCCCCATTTGCCTAGTCTAGAAAAATTCCAAACATTTGAGGCTGATGATCAATAGCTTTTCATGATTGAACCCTAATCTCCCCATTAATCCGTAAACTTTCAGACTTCCCTACTAAGCCAACTTACTCAGCAGACCTTCTCTCATCATTCCTTACCATAGAACACTGGTCTCTATGCGTTTATCTATTGGATTGTGTCCCCATTCCTCTCTATTGGTGTTCTTCTCCATCCCATGAGGTCTTTCTGACCACCACAGCCCCAACAGCTCCTCATATCCATAGCTATGTCTTCCCTAAGTTGTATGCAAATGTGGATCCCAATCTACCACCCATCAAGTGACCAAAGGAAGATAGTCCTTGGCGGCTGCCAGATGAAAGATATCTTTCCCAGGAAGTTTTGGGATGGCCATGTTTTGTGCAAAGGGAGGAGCTGATTTCATTGCAGAATCCAAACAGAAAGGGAATCGTCCATTCTCAATGGGTATGAAATGCACCCTCTCTCCTAGGAGGAAAACATTGACTCAGCCAGAAGCCAAGGACATGGAATGCAGATTCGGACATTCAGGTTAAGGAGAAAAGAGCTGTGGTGTTAGACAGATATATTCATTAGCAAGAAGGCAGGCAGCCAACATTTCTAACACATATTCAAGGGAGCTAAAACCTTCTATAGACGTATATGTGTGTGTGTGTGTCTGTGCGTTTATGTGCATATGTTTTAACAATCCCATATTTTGCCAGGTCAATTATAAAAAAAATACCTCTGATTATTAAGAATCCTGAATGAAGAAATAGGCACATCCCGGAAGAGCTTATGGAAGAAGCACAAGACAGAACATGAAGCAAAGACTCAGAAATTTTTCTGGGGTTATTCTATTACAGTATTATCCAACTTAAATTTCTTACTCAGGAGAAACTAGAAATTGGTATTAGAATATTCGGTAAATCATTTTACCTTTTACTATTTGAACACAAAGGATAAGTTGTATTTCATTCTCCTGGGAAAAGTGTGTTTAATCTCTCATCTTTTGCACTAGGGGTCAGTAAACTTTGGACTCTTTGCTCCTACGCCAAACTTCTGCTTTTTGGAGGTAAGGCTTTATTGGAACTGAGCTGCATCCAGTTGTTTGGGATCTACCCATAGCTGCTTTCACCCTACAAGGACAGAGAGGATTAGTTGCAATAGAGTCTGTATAGTTCATAAAACCTAAAAATAATCACTATCTGGCCCACTATAGAAAAAGTCTACAGATACTCATTCTACCTCAAGAGCCTCTCCTGCCAGTCTTTCCATTCGTGATTCTCAGGGAGACAATGATGTTACGATGAGTCTTGTCATCCATGCAATGATGTCACTATCAGGATAGTCTGGCCTTATGTTGCAGTAACAACCTCAGCACTTCAGTGGCTCGACACAAGCAGTTGACTTCTCGTTCATGCAGTTTGCTCAGGTGGCATGTTTCTCTGTGGAGCTTCTTCTCCATGGGGTGACTCGGTGATCCAGGCTGCTTTGATCTTGTGGCTCTAACGTGTCTCATGCCACTTCTGACAACAGCCCCACTGGCCATGAATTTGATAAAAGTTTTATTTGCTTATATAAAAATAATGCCAACAACAGTCATTCATGTGGTCACTTAACATTTATGTTCCTCTTAACCATGCAGTAAAATAAATATTATGCGTTCGATTAAATTGATGTTGAATTAGATGTGTATACTTCTTTCAATTAAATGTCACAGTGTCTTACAGTTCGCAATTTTAAAAAAATTACAGTGAACATTGATGCATGTCATTTTTTGTCACTGGCTCGGTGTTTATCTTAGAAGTTTTGTATGTGCAGTAGTTATTTTGTCATCTCAGATACATGAGAAGCAAAGTAAAGAAAAGCCATATCCTTCTTTTGATTCTCTCCAAATATATAACACCTCACAGAGTTGGGCATGGTGACTCACATCTGTAATTCCAGTACTTGGGAGGCTGAGACAGGAGGGTCACAGGTTCAAGGCCAGCCTCAACAACTTACCCATACTCTCAACAACCTAGTGAGACACTGTTTTAAAACAAAAAATTAAGAACGCTGGGGGTATAGCGTGGAGGTAGAACACCTCTGGGTTCAATCCCCAGTATCACACATAAAAACAAAACACCTCATAGACTCTCAATAAATATATGTTCAATAAACAAAATATATGTAACAAAAAGTAATTTTATTTTTGTGCTTAGATTCTTTAAATTAATATTTAAAATCCATCTTTAAATGTCACAAGAGAATATTTTAAAGATATGTGTTTTGAATCAAAGCATCAAAAGGTATATTGAATGTTAGTTGATTCAGTCTCTCAATTCTGGATTAACTTGTGCTTTTAAGTCACTCGCTGCTTAAGCTAAAAGATAGACAATTTAGAAATATTATTTTAAGGTCTTATAATATCTTACCCAAACAATAGACATAATTCTCAGGAAATCACTCACCATGGGGTTTGAATATTAACACATTAAATATCTTTTTAAAAAATGCCTTTGTCAATTCCTTTGAAATAAATCACTATATCCTGATGTTTTCAGGAAGCTGTTTATACCTCATTTGTGGTCATGATGTCTTGCTTTTCATATCTGTTTTGTGTATACTAGATAAAAATTTGAACTCCTGAAAATCAAGGGTCGTGTTTGCTCGTATGCCTCAGTAAAATATTTGCTGACTTCTGGGAGTTCACTTTTTCTTTAAAAACACAATTAATTACTTAAATTGATAAAATCATATATATTTATGGTGGATAACTTGATATTCTGATATATGTCTACATTGTGGAATGGCTAAATGAAGCTAATGTATCGTGTATCTCATGTACTTATTGCTATGGCAAGAATACTTCAAATCTTCTCAGTAACTTTCAAATATACAGCATGTTATTATTAACTACGGTTAGCATGTTGTACAATAGAGATCTTGAACTTATTTCCTATCTAACTGAAAATTTGCGTCATCTGATTATCATCTCCCCAACCCAGCACAGGGGAGAGAATTTCAGGTGTTAGGTATTTTAATTTACTGACTAGTCTCACTTAATTTTCATGACATCCTTAAACTAAAAAGGTTAGAAGAAGTGGACTGTGAGACAATTTATTTTACCTAAAAAATAATACATACAGGTTTTTGTAAAATGTATTTTATTCTGAGATTATATATAATATTTACATAAGTTTATGTTTTAATCATATTTAAATTCCAACCTTTAGTTCCATTTTAGATATTCTATTTCTTGTAACCTCCATCCTAGTGCTTGGTTCCCATATGTTTACTGACTGGTGCCTATCATTGACATCCAATTTCAAGGGTTATCTTCTCTTCAAGACCAGTCCTGACCCCTCATCCAAAAGAAAGAAAGACCCTCACTCATGTTGTAGTCACTCTATGGCTTAGCTGTGTGTTACTTTCTTTATTGAAGAAAAGTATAAGAAATTACTTTGCTAATATCTTTGTTTGCTCTATACAGTAGACTTCCTTTACCTGTGATTTTGCTTTCTGTATTTTCATTTACTGTGGTGAAATGCAGTTGCAAAGTATTTAATGGAAAATTTCAGAAATTAGAAATTCATAAACTTTTAAACTGTGCGCTGTTCTGAGCATTTTGGTGAAATCCTGTGCTATCCCACTCTGTCCTGCCTGGAGCATGAATCACCATGCACCAGCATGTCCACCCTGTACAGTATGTATGTCTAGGAAAAGAATAGTATATATAGGGTTTGGTCTTATCTGTGGTTTCCGACATCCACTGAGGATAAAGCAGATTGCTGTAGGTCTTCTTCCCCCACAAGCTCCCACTCTAGAATGTAAAGCTCCAAGCAAGTCAGGTCCTTGTCTTTCTGCTTTCAAGGCTGAAGCCCAGAACCTGGGATAGTGCCTGCCACATTGTGTTTGTTGAATGAAGGGAGTATAGAATCACATTCCCCAAATGTCAATGAATCTGAAGGGATGTGTTTGAATTTATGGTGAAGGATGGGTTATCATAAGTGATAAACCAACCCAACACCAGGGTAAGCTTCCACTAAAATCCTATTAAAATAAATGAAGGCCTCAGGGCTTTCGTGGGATGGCAGCGGCTCTCATTTTAGCATGGGTCTCATTCTTCATTCAGCCACAGGCCTAGACACAATCTCTCCCCCATAGCTCATTCCTTCCATAATCCTTTCTGACGGAGTTCCCAGCGACATTTCTTTCATGGCTGGGCTGACTGCCAATGGCCCAGATAAAGACAGAAGCCCGAGTGGCATATTCTGTTTGGGGATAGTTTTAACCTTCTAGCTGATCAAGGTCGAGTTATCTTCCAGAATGATGGCCTGTTCTTGCCATGGAGATGGAGAGGCCTTCCGCATACCAGTAGCTTGTCTGAGATGCAGCAGGGAACAGATTCTTGAGCAGCCTGGGGCAAGATCCAGTCTTCCTGGAATCCTGGAAATGCTAAAGCCTCCCTGGTTCTGCCTTTCATCCTTGAGCTACTCAGTGACTAAATATTGCTCATGCTTGAATTTCTTTTTCCCGTCAGGACTGACTTCCGAGATTCTCTGAGTAATAAGTCCAGAAAGATAATTTCCTTTAAACTTTCACTGAGGCATCTCAGTAAAGCAGTAGTCAGAGGCAACGATTCCTCTGACCTCAGCAGAGCTGAAAGAAAGACCATTTGAAGTCATCCAATTGGAAACATAATATTACAGCTCCTTTGAGAGTATATCAGAATTATGAATGGTGCAAATCCAGGGCTGTAATTTCTGCAAGTGGCCAGGTCAGTTAAACAAAGGTTCTCTTTGGGGACTTCTCCCAAGTCCCTCGAGTGAGGTTGGGGAAAGGCAAGGGCGTAGAGGTGGTGTGGGAAAGAGGAGGGAGGACCCAGGAGGGTATACGTGCTTGGCATATATGCAGAAGAGCATTTTCAGCGTTGAGGCATGGAATTTAGTGATTCAGCCTCTCTATCTTCTCATAGCTTAGGGCCAAATGTTTTAAAGGAAATGAACTCTGTAAAAGTACTAAAGAATCTCATTTGTAGGGACTAGGAAAAAAACAAAACAAAACCCTACTACCTTTTCCCCAACCTGTTTTGAGAGTGGCCATTTTATGATTTGGGATTCTCCTGTGGTCTGTCTCCTACATTTACATTTTGGTCAAGCTTCCTCACATTCTCAAGGTACTGCTCTGCAGGGGATAAAAAGCTAATTTGAATTTTTTGCTATTTGAGGCCTTTTTCCCCCTTACAAAATTACCTTGTGTCTCCCCTTTTCACAAAATGCTAGCAATCCAGGTATCGTTGCGATCCTTTTTAGAGAATTGACCTTTCTAGGTTGTTAAATGCTTTCAGCTCCTGGAAAAAGAGATTACTTTAGATGAGGCTAAAGGGCTGTTGGAAGTCTTAAACCTACTATAATTCCCATGACTAACTATTTTTATAGATGTCTTTCTTTGCCTTCATTGTTTGAATGAATAACTAAGACGAGAGGAAAAAACTCACTTGGTTGTTTGTCCTCATGCATATTAATTCATAAAATTAAAGGCCTGAAGTGAACATTCTGAGATTAAAAAAAAAAAACCTTCAAACCCCTGCCTCCAGGGGAGAATTCATTTGGATAACTCAAGACAGAAAGTCAACTGTACCGAATAGTCTCTGAGAAACTCTGCTGCTTCCTTTAGTAATAGGCCTCAGTGTCTTATCAATTTTTGCAGACAGGTGATTCTTCATAAACTCTCACTTAAATAATTCCAAAACCAGGTAAAAAAAAAAAAATGGTTACTGTCTGCTTCTTCTGCCTATGCATCCTCAATTTCTTGAGAGAATGATCTAGTAGGCGCTAACTAAATACCTTTTGAATAAATGAATAACTGAATAAATAAATAAAATAAAGTTGAACAACATAGAAAACAGAATGATTGCTCAAGTTATGAAGAACTGAGAACTTATTTTTTGCATAGTAGTGCTTAGGCACTATCTGAAATTCGGAGATGTAAAAGGGAAAAGAGTCTGTTAACACCAGGTTTTAACTACTTAACCACAGCCCAAAGCAGATTATAAAATGTATAATCCAAAGCGTAATGGAATAGCATGAAAGGAAGACCTTCATTTGTATTAGGCTAAATAACAATGGCCTAGAGATAGGATTACAAGGGCCTTTAAATTACTGGTTGGATTTGGAGGTGGAGGAGGCCTTTCTAGGTAGAGGCACTCACAGCAAAGTTGTGGGGCTGGAAAATGCAAGATTGGATCCAGAACAATTGGAGTGATCTGAGAGCTTTGTGTCTACAGAGGTGTCTGGTGGTGGTGGTGGTGATAGGATTGGCAGGAACAGGTGGGAAAGGCTGGACAGATTTGTTGGAGGCCCTACAGACAGCTGCCAGAGAGCTCAGAATAGGAAAGCAATTACTCACATCACGTAATACCATGTTGTAGGCGCCATGAAATTAGTTTTTGTCCATTTTGTTTACTATTATATCTGTGGCCCCTGGAACAGTTCCCAGAACATGGTTGGCTCCAGATAAATACTTATTGAGTAAATGTGAAATATTATTATTCTGAGGATGCAAATGTAGGCCATGTCTTTGTGGAATGGTTCAACTCATTTTATTTACATTTTTCTCTGCCAAAGAGTCAAAATTCAAGCTGGGAAAGGTAGAACAGTTGTTAACAAAGGGTATTTAAGACAAAGATGACAAAATAATATCTAGTCTTTTGGAATAATTTCAGTATTTTGGGATATTGAAAAATGAGGTATTTGAGTATTGAAATAATTTCAGATATAAGTTCACACTATTATCAATAATTTTTAAGAGAATAACAAAGGAGATAGCAAAAATATTCATCAATATTTGCCCTATCTTAAAGGCAAATTCCACAAAGCAATATATAAAACTTTGGCCCCTGATTAAATTCTAGAATTCTAAATTATTATAAAGGGGATTATTTGTAAGTGATTGGGGATACTAATTGTAGTTGGTACTCTGAACCACCCTAGCTGGAAGGTAGTTGGGGAAAGAAGCTATGGATGAGAGAAGGGTCATAGATATAAGTGTGTTCTAGCTATGAACTTTAAGAATAACATAACAACAGTAAAATTAGCATGATGCATAGTAATTGAGAATGAGGTGAGACTTCTAAGCCAATAGTAATTGACTGATCAATAAGACAGTAATCAGGCTGTACTTGGGCTAAGTTCTGCAAACATAGATTATAGCTGTATTATGGTTCAGATATAGAATGTCCCCCAAAGTCTCATATGCTCAAAGGTAGGGCTTTGGTGAATTGATTGGATCATGAGGGCTTTCAATGGATTAACTCACTGATGTCTGACTACTGGGAGGTGGGATGTAGTTTGGGGAAGCAGGTCATTGGGTGCATGCCCTGGAAGGGTTCTCTCTCTCTCTCTCTCTCTCTCTCTCTCTCTCTCCCTCTCTCTGCTTCTCTGTTGTCATGAGTTGAGCAGCTTTTCTCTGCCTTGCCCTCTTGCCATGATGTTTCTCCAACAGAGCTGGCAGACCATGAAACCATGAGCCAAAAGAAATCTTTCCCCCTCAAAGTTGTTCCTGTCAGGTATTTTGGTCACAGCAATGCAAAACTGACTAACACAAGCTGTGAAAACATGAAAATTTTGATTTGGAAATTAATTCTGAAACCATAGTCTAGCAAATGAATAATATATGCATAGTACCAAACAACACAAGCTAAAGTCAGACTAAATTAGTTTCTATTATGGTTGCAAATGCATAGCCCAGCTTGTCCACACAAGTTTCTGCCTTACAGGGTTATTAAGAAGTTTGTGAAGTTCAAATACATTATGCTTGGGAAGCTCTGAGAACAATGCCTGATACAAAAATAGGGATTTAATTGTCATTGTCTGTAATTAGTAGTAGTACAATAAAAACTAAACATCTGTCAAAATCTTTATAAAAGTTTCATTTGTAATTAGAAAATGGCAAGCATTTTACTTTTCATGGATTAAAAAGTAGGATTGAGCAACAGTGAAACTTTGTTTATTTCTATAGTTCATTCACATAGTCAGGAAGTAAGCATTTAGTAAGCACCTTCTATCTGCTAGCACTGGCCTAGATGCTAGAGACAGAAAGACAATTAAAGCAACATATTTATCCTTAGGGGGTTTGCTCTAGTGTGGGAGCTGATTATTACAGCATCTGTAACCTCTAAAAAATTGTTTTGCAAATATTTGATTCACAACTATCTCCGCTAGATTTTAAGCTCCTTGAAGGCCAAACTGCTTCATTTCCATCTTTGTGTCTCTGATAACAAGAACACAGTATGCCTAGTATAGTCTCAATATATGAATGGTGATTGATGACCACACTGAAAGGACCCTGGCTGTCTGCCTTGAAATGCGGAATGTGATTTAACAAATGTTCTTTTTAATGAGCATCAAGTTGCAAGGGAGAAGTGAACTTCTACAGTTGCCAAGATTGAAAATGGATTGGAAAACCAGAACTATAAGCTCACAAGTTGATGCCCAGTGACCCTGGCTGATTGTGTTGGTCTCAGCTACAGAGGGCTTGGGTCTTAATGCCATGAGGCCCAAGAGTGAACTACTAAGGAAGGGCCTTCATAAAGAAGAAAACCATGATCAGAGGAGTGGTCGTTAGATGAGAAATGATGGAAAGCCAAGAACTTGGCAAAGATGGGCAAATATAAATAAGCATCAACTGTACAAAATATCATTGATAATGTTTATTTGGGGACAGAGAAGCAAGATGAATCAAAATATGGACATAAATAGTATGGAAAAGGGGAGGAAAGGTGGGTTCTAGAAAAGGAGAGATGATGATCAAATTTAGACTTTGTAAGGTCAAGCACCCAAAATAAACATTTAAACATAACCTTCAATAAACAAATTTCATAACTTCCACACCAGTAAAGAGTTAAAAAATAATAGAAGACTCAATAATCAATACAAGGCAGAAGAGAAGGAAAAATAGAAAAAAGTATAGTAAGTTGAAAATACTAAATAACATGATAGAAATAAATCCCAGTCACAATTTTTAAATAAAATGAGTGCAGATGGCTTAAATTTGCAATTAAAAATAGAGATTTTCAGATTTGATTTCAAAAATCTAGGATATGTTATTTAAAGACATATAACAAAAAGGCTCAGAAAAGTTGGAAAAAAAGTAAAAAAAGAGATACTAAGAAAATACTAAATCAAAAGGATATTGGTATACACACACACACACACATGTGTATTTCAGAAAATACACTAAGGCTTTAGTGTGTGCAAGATGTTATGAGGTCAATTGTATTGCAATGTAATGTAATGTAAACATACACTATGTTAGTGGGAATTACTGTTTTACAGAGCAAAGATCTTAGACTTTTACATGATTTAGACTCTGAACATGAAATATGATCAAATGGGCTAATATTAACAACAATCATAAATAGAAAATAATAACAACTCATCTGTCAGCTACTGTGTACGCTTTCTATGGTAGCAGAGATTGCACCCAGGGATGTGTTCCCTCTGAGCTACACCCCAGCCTTATTTTATTTTGAATTCAGGGTCTCACCAAGTTACTGAGTTACTGTCCTCAAACTTGTGATCCTCCTGTCTCCAACTCCCAAGTACTGGAATTATAGGTGTGCACCACCATGCCCAGCATATGAGTACATTTTATAATTTAAACATTAAACAATCCTAAGATATAATTAAAAAACTGAGACTGATGGAAATGAAAGGGTTTTCTCAGCGACAGGAGCCCATATGGATCTCAAGCCCATGCTTGGTGACTCCCCAGTGGTGTCTTTAACCAGGATGTTTCTGTGGCTTTCATTAGCATGGAAACTTCTTGGTAGATAGAAAAACCTTGGAGACAGGTGAGGGCAGTGGAAAATGGGAGTGAAGACCACAAGCACCAGGCAATTTGACCAAAAGCCCATCTATGAGTTATCTGAGCAGTGGAGAAGGACCTGGGCAAGAAGGACCGTGTCAGTCTTAGAGTCCTCTATTCAGGTGGGGGAACTCAGACCGCTGGAGACTCAGGTGGGGTTAGTTTTGGAGATAAAAATTGCCAGGGCCCACAGTAAACTCATTTTGTTCTGAAATATCCCTGCTACTCCTAAGGACCCCACTCATAGTTGTCCACCATGTAAGTGAGACTGGACAAGGGACTAGGTAAGTACCTGGGTGCAGAACTTCATCTTCCCAGGAGGATGGGATACCTTTGTCTGATTTCACACATAGAGGCAGAGTGGGCTATACTAGCATTTCTGACTGTTCCTTTTAACCCTGGGAGCCCAAGCACCAGAGAGCTGTGTGTATCTTAGTCCTTCCCAGACAGTTTTTTTGGTTCTATAAAGGCTATTTGGAAGATTTGTCTCAGTGGGATGCTTATAAAAGTCTGCTTCAGTTGCAATATCTTAAAAATGGATGTCTTCTGATTGGCATAAATCCATTCAGGCCCTTCTGGATTTCCCAGCGCAAGTGTCTAACATGCTTGAAATTATGGCTGCCTTGGACTGCAGTGAGAGCTGCTGAAAGCATCTTTATCATCAATCATGGGATGGGGAGGGAGTTTTCAATGCCTGGTGCATCTGGCCTCCTCTCCTGACCCCATTTTTCAGGCAGGGATCTAATATGAGCCACACAACTGACACAAGAGCTCATTCAGCATTTCCATTTCTAATTTTAAGCTTGTCTAGTTTCACACTGAGCCCGTGCTCCACACTTCTCTGTCACTCCACTTTCTTAGTACAAGGCTTTCTTTCCGTCTGTGTATTTGTCTTCATAATTCATTGAACCTGGGAGGCAAGGGAGGATAACTTCGTTCACTAATTCAGGAAATATTTCCTGGACACCTATTGTATACCTGCCGCTCCTCTAGGTTTTGGGGATAAACAAGCCCAGCAGTCAGTTTCTCACTGATAGTTGCAGATAGCAAACATGTAAACAGGCAAGTATGTACTGTATGAGCTGGTGATAAAGGTTATGTAGAAAAATATGAGAGGATAAAGCAGATAGGTAGCTGATGGGGTGGGGAATGCAGTTTTATTGGTTATCAGAGAAGGTCTTCCTGACATTTGGCAGAGAGAGAGAGAGAGATTTTGAATATGTGGACTCTGGGGAAAGAGCATTCCAAGCAGAGACAAAACGAATTACCAAGGTCCTAAGGCAGGGGACTGCCTGGCATTTTTAAGGGAGGATAGAAAAGCTGGTATGGCTACAAGAGAATGAGGATGGAAAAGGAGAGATTGAATCGAAGAGGGAGCTAAATCATGCAGGTCCTATAGACCAGGGGAGGACACCTGATATAAGACAGCCATTTCAGCAGTTTGATTTCTGGCTTTAAAATTGTTTCTGAGGTCAACTTACATAAAACTCAGTTTCTTTATCTTTGATTCTCACCCTTTAATGAGATGTAAAGCTGCCGGAATATTTGAGCAGAGGAATGACAAGACCTGACTTAGCTCTCAAAGATCCCTCTGGCAATAGCTCAGCAATGTTTATATCCTCCACTGGATGAATGAAGCAAACTATTTTACATTGAGTAGGTTGATTAAATAAATACATTAAGTTGAAAGGAAAGTCTGATTTTCCAGGATCACTTCTATGCACTTTTATTCTGGATTTACCAGTAACATGTGCATAGATATTTAAAATGGCTCCAAATACTAATTATTGACATAAAATAAGTAAATACCTAAACCAAAATAATGGAGTATGATTCCTCCATTTTTAGATCTTCATTCTTTATTTATAATGCAATCAAACTGTCCAAGAGAGTAAAATATATTCAAATAATGAGTATTTGATCAAATCATGAGGGCTGTGCCCAGTTATATTTTAAAGATGATATTAAAATCTAGGGTGTATCATTGTTAAGTCAAAGGATAAAAATGGAACTTCAACAAATACCTGAAAATACATAAAATGTTAACTATCAAGTCTCACCAATTTGGGAAATATTGGTTGTTCAGAGGCCCAGTTTGAAACCCAAACAGAAAATGATCTATTTTCCTTTTTGCTTGATTTAAGATGAAATATTATAATACCCAAAACATTCTTTTCCTTAGTTTTGGATTTTTGAGAACATTTTTTAGTCCTTTGCACTTAGGAAGTTTATTGGAATGAAAAGTGAAATGTGTGTGCCCCCAAAAGGTGTTAGGTAGATTGTGATGATGCTTTCATTGAACCACAGTCTAAGGAAATTATCTTCCAGTGGCTGAACATTTTTTTCCACATGTTCCTATTTTCTGAAAATATTTTCTTTTAACTAACTCAATCCTACACATATTGATGTTCACATTTTGAATTAGACTATTTCATGTTATAGCATGCATGCAGGTAGAAGATTGATAAAAAGGGAAGTGGTGGAGATACAGCTGTCTAGTGTTCCCCCTGAGAAAGAAATTTTAAAACAAGAAACATTCAATTAGATTTCAAGATGGCTTGTCAGAAAAACATGCTGCCAATAAACTGTGGAAGTGCAAACAACAGACTGTTGGAGCCCAGAGGAAAGAGATAAGGTTGGCAAAATTGCTGACTGCGCTAAAAAGAGCCAAAGGGATTAAAGGGAATAAAAGCTTTTCAAATATGTTGAAAAAAGAGATACACCAGAAAGTAGGACTGCAAATGAATAGGGAGGGAGAAATCCATGTTAGCTAAAGTGGCTCAAGACTGAACCGCTTTTAAAAATCTGTGTCTGACAAGGAGAACATACTTTGGGCAATTGGGATGTAATGGAGACCTGGTTTATTAGAAAATGATTTAGGCAGCTGATGGCATTTCTGCATGCTAATGGGCAGAACTTAGAATCCTCCAACATGCCTGCTGCTACCTGTACTAAAATCTCTATAAAATAATTTGCCACCTAAGCTACTACCTCTTTATCCAGGAATGAAGTCTGATTCTGCCGTCAGCTCCCGAACACCTCCATGAAATTAAAAAATCAAGTAGAACATGTGAAGCCTTGAAGGACTGATAAAAATGCCAGCCTACCAGGCTGTGGGTTTTAACCCTGCTCTCTCCCTTGGCTTCTACAGTTTTGTTGCAGCCTACATATACATCTGTTTTCTAGTTTATCACCAGAATGATGATACCTACCAATAATATGTGGCTCAAGTGAGTTTAGCATGTGCCATCAACAAGTAAACATGAAGTGTGAAGCATACAAATAGAAAAGATAATGTGTTCATGTCCACAATAATTAAGTGTTGAGTTCAGTAATCTACAGAGGTAATGTGGGCGACGAAGTACACAGTCTGTGGAGGCACTCTAACTTGGTTTGAACCCTTGTCTTACTGTTTGCTGGCTGTGTGATCCAAGACAAATTACTTAACTGTTCTGGATCTTCTTTTCCTCATTTGTGAAGTTAGATTCATCTATTGTAAGTATTACCCACTAAAACATGCTGTACTCAATAATGCCAGTTGTTACGATCAGAACAAAATCTTCATTGGCTGTAAGAGAGAATGCTAGAATTCCAAGATGACATTTTGGCAAGTGAAAAGAAAGTGAGCTTACAGGAGTTGGGCCTAAAACATACTTAAGAATACGCTAACTGCAAAAAAAAAGTCAAAACTAGGGCTACATACCCTGGCATATGTGTATGGCAAAGATTAAGCACTGGACTTTGCCTAATTATTCAGAAGGATAACTGGGAAGAAGAGTGAGACTGAAGAATTGCAGTCATGTTTGGCAACCATAAGATGGACCATGAACTCATATAACTGATGGAGATCTTGAGACACCATCTAATATAATATAATCCATATTGAAGGCATTAAGGGTATGTATTTGTTCCCCCTTCCCACTCACACATTGTGCACTGGGGAAGATTGTACTGGACACCTTCCATGATGAACAGTTGACTTGCTACAGATCATCCATGGTTCAGGGTCGAGCAGGGGTCCAGACCAAATCCCCAAATCTCTTGGTCACAGCCCATATTCTCTATGACTGAGGAACCTCTCAGAAGATACTGCAAAGAGGAATCATTGCCACTGAGAACAGGATCCAACAGTGGCCTCAGAACTTGAAGGGTTTTCTTAAGAACTCTGGGAACCAGTGAAATTCAAAGAAAATGTAGCAGACTATTTTACATAAATTAGACCAATTACTGAATTTTTAATCAAATACTAGATAGTGAGTGAGAACCTGGAGTATGAAGGAGAATGAGAAGGTTTCTGCCTCAGGGCAACTCAAAGTCTGGAATAATATTGGGTCAGAATTAGGACTAGGAACACTTATTCATTCACTCATTCATTCAATATTTATTTATTGAATTTTTGCTGTGTTCCCACCACTGTTTGAGGGACCTGGAAAGAGGGAACAGAACAGTCCCTGCCTTCATGGTTTTCTTTCCATTAATGGTGGTATGAGGGTCACCAGGGGATAGACATGATTGTCTCAGTTGTACCTGTAGGATTTCACCATATCTTAGTGGATGGCAATGACTGATTGATGGTGTGCAGAGGCTAATGCCTTGGAAAAAAGATCCACACCAGGAGGCACCAGTGTCCATCAGGTGGCAGAATGGAGTGAAGGGAAAGTCTAGGCCACAGCCATTATTGTGTTTTGTGTGGAAGGCAAGGCAGATAAGGAATTTAGGATTGGTTTAAGACTGGCTAGTTTGAATAATTCTGACAGGCTTTGGGACAAAGGTACCTGATTGTCTGGAACCTACCCTCCAGTTGTGGGTTGATGTAGGACATAGTAAATACTGGCTGGTGTGTGAGCATTTGATAAAGGATACTGTTGGTGATGTGGGTTGGCTAGTTTGCTTGTGAAAAACATTGGCCTCCACATAGAGATTCCAATATTTTAGGGTTACATCAGTTCACAGAAACATAGCACATCAATAACATGACACATTCATTAATTCATGTATTCATTCTGTTGGTTGGTGAACCAGTCAGTAAGTTAGATATTAAGTAAATATCCATTAAGAACCTATTAGACCTATTAGGCATAGGTGCCAAATAGATACTGGGACAGGGTACAACACTGAGCTAAAAAGACACAGATTCTATCATTATGTAGCGTAATGTCTATTTGGGAAGAGAGATACTATGATCTAACGAATACACAAATACATATTCAATTTTAGCTGAAAAATAGTTACACAGTTTAAAGAACCTAAAATAAGGGGGTTAGATCCAGTAAGGGAAGTCAGGGAAGGCTCCATTGAAATCTGAGAAATAAGTAGGGATTGATTAGGCAACAATGGAAGAGAAGACTAACCCAGTAGACAGCTGACATGGAAGAGGTATAAGAAGTAGGAGGCGCACGGAGAGAGCAAGATGGGCTCTGGGGCAGACGAAGCTCCATGTGTGGAGAAGGTGGGCGTCAAGTGGGGCAACTCATGAAGCAGTTGTGCATTTTCCAGAGAGCAGTGGACAGTGAAGGGAGGGCTTCAAGCTAAAGTATCATCTGGCCTGATTTGGCTTTGAGAATGGACGTAGGTAGAACAGTGAGCAGTCCAGAGTCCAGGTGAGAGAGGATGATCCCTTGGGTCAGGAAGGTCATAGAAAAAGAAGAGGAATGGTTTAATGACTGATCAGATGTAGGAGTGGGAAAAATGAGTTTTCAAGGGTAACTTCTCAGTCTCCAGTGTGTGCATGTGGAAGAATGTGATGCCATTCACCAGGATGGGGAACATGGGAAGAGGATCAGGTCTTATGAGGAAGATCGTGGAACTGATTTTGCACATGATATAATTGGGATTCTTTGGAGTCATGTATGTAGAGAGCTCAGCCAGGTAGTTATTTATATGGGTTTGAACTTCTGAGAAGAGATATAGCTGGGAGATTAAAAATTGGGGAAGAATTAGTATTTATATGTGTGTCTTTCTATACATGTGGTATGGTTGGAATGTGTCCCTCCCCCAAGTTTCATGTGTTGGGAAGTGAATTCCCAAATTCATATGTTAATGATACTTGGAGGTAGGGCTTTTGGGAGGTGATTAGGTCATGAAGACTCTGTCCTTAGACATGGATTAATGGATTAAAGGATTGATGTGTTATCCATAGAGTGGCTTTGTTGTAAAATGAGTCCTCTCTGGTGTGCTTGTCCTTTCTTGCCATGTGATGTCCTCTGCAATGCCACACCACAGCAAGAAAGCCCTCACCAGGTGCCACACAGATGCGAGTGCATCTTGACCTTCCCAACCTCCAGAACTATGAGCTAAACTAATCTTCATTCTTTATCTTACTCAGGCCATGCATTTATAGCACTGAAAAAGGACTAAGGCTGTATATACCTATAACTTAATATGGGCTTCAATCAGATTCCCATGGGGGAAGGAACAGAGTAAGAACTATTCAAAACCCGGGGCACCTTATATTTCACATGAGTAGCGAAAGATGAATCTTTAAAAGAAACAGGTGCCCAATATCATAGAGTCAGTCTTGTTCTTCAAACTGCAAACTTCACAGTCAGCCCAGGACAAAACACGAAACTGATTAGACCCAATTAAAACTCTTCCAGATCCAAACACTGAATCTGCCATGCCCATCTCAGAAACCCCACTAAATTCTGGGCTTTCTGTCCACTGCCTGAAATATCCCAGTGTTTGTAAATTAGCCATTTAGTAGGCCCTTCTTATCCCCCTCCTCCCTCTCCATACATGTTAGTGAGACTGGTAGTGATGCCTTTATGTATGGATATAACATTATTTGAAATGTTTCCTTCATCAATCCTCCTTTTCTTCTGTGCACCTTACCATTACATTTTTTGAAGTTCTAACAAATTGAATTTATTTGTAAATAAGTAGATACTCCAAGATAAAGTTAAAAGAACACTGTGCTAAAAATAAATAGATAAAGTCCCTTCTTAACCATTGCAGTCAGAAACAAAGTCTAGGTGCCTTAGAGTGAACCCTTCTCTTCTCTGAAGGCCATGTCCACAAGAAGTTCTTCTCTTCCCCACTATGATGTAATGATAAACCCTTGACCATTCTCAGCTTCTTGACTCATTAGGATGCTCATTGTTTGCCTGTCTTCTTCCTAGTGGGGGCTGTGTAAGTTGGACATTCAAACAATTGAAGTATACTCTTTGTAGGCAGATAAGACTTTGTTTAAATCTCAAGTCTGCAACTAATTTAACTCCTTGAAGCTTTAATTTCTTCATCAATAACATGGAAGTGATTATACCCACCTAATAGTTTTGTTCTGAGGATTAATAAAGATAATACAAGCAAAATGCTTTAGCATGAACATGTTAAGACATGAAAATTCAGAATTCATTCGTTGTGATTTTGTGTGATATTCACTCAATCTGAAAATGGCCACCATTGTAGAATTGAAAGGATGGCGTAAAACAAAAAGTTAATATTCTCTTGAACTATAAAATTTTGTGGAAGAAAGGAGGGGAAAAAACCCTTGAAAGATGAAATTTTTACTTACAGAAGATTCATTAATCTCAGAGTTTTACCCATGGGGTCACATGTGCACATGTATGTGTCCTCCTGCACAGCAGGGTCATGGGAACATAATTTATTTAAAGAGGCCTGCTCTGACAGAGGTCTTATTAGGTGAGCCCTAAACCAAAGGCCTGACTCTGAGGTTTCCAATAAACCAGATTCAGCCATTCACCCCCAAAACCAAACAGAAAACGTAATGCTAAAAAGCAGGGAAGGAACTTTAATCAATATTGTTGGAGTTTCAAACGAAAGTGACTCCATTTCGTGAAGACGTGTCAGTTTTCAGGGCTCTTTGCTTACCAGAAATTCCCAAGTCTTGTTCAACACACCCTTCCCTCTGCTTACTGAAATATTCCCATTGTCTTGCCTAAGACGTGCCTGACAAGCCCCTTGCTTATCCCACCCCTCTGCTCATGGAAAATTCCCACTGTCCTACTTAACCCAGATTAACAACCCAACTAACCTCCCTTAACAACCCCCTTAACAACCCCCATGAGCAACAGCTAACCACCACTCCCCTCTGCCCCATAGAATCTCCCCTTAAACAACCTGCATATGCTTCTAGCCTGTAAGCAGACATGGGCTCCAACCTTTCACTGGAGGTCCCCTCTTCAGGTTTTATCCCAATAAATCCTGTACTGCTCTAGAGCCATCTCCTGTCTCCTTCCTCCTTGGACCTTTCAAATATGACCATATTGTGAGATCCAGTATCTCAGCCCTATCTTCTGGGTGCTGACAGGTGCTTTAGGTTTAGATTGAGGAAGAATTGGAGCAGAGTGGGAGAGGTGTGCATAAGGAGAACATTGTGTTAAGTGAGATTAGCCAGTCACAGACAGTGAAAGGTCATATGTTTTCTCTCATTTGCAAAAGCTAGGAAGTAACTGGGATACAAAAGGGACTTTAGGCGATGGAGGAGAAACCCCAGTGGACCAGGGAGGTGGTCTAGGGGAGGGGAGTGGGGGAGAATAAGTGAAGGAAACACTTCCATTGACATTTTGTACACATATGTGAGAATACCAATGCCAAACTCAATATCATGCATGGAGGAAGGGAAGGAGTGGGGAGGGAGCGGGGGGAAGCTCACCAAGTACTGTGTGCACACATGTCACTATCACTGAACTACATTATGATGTGAGACAACAATGCCCCAGTAAAACTGTGTGTGTGTGTGTGTGCGCGCGCACGCGTGTGTGTGTGTGTGTGTGTATTCCTTGTTCAAACTGTGGTCTGGCTGACCATTTTTTCAGTTCTGGTTCTGCGAGGTGGTTCTGGAGAAGTTCTTATTGCTTGAGGAGGTGATTTCCACTTGCTGCTCAAGATGTTTAACTATCAGACCTCTGATCCTGGAAGAGGACAATTCAGTTCCCAAGAGATGACTGCCCCCGCTGAGTGGGGCAGTTTATCACAGGGTGATCTGCCTGCAAGGCTCTGCTGCTCCGAGAATATGTAGGGCATTACAGGAAACTTCTAGGTGCCACTCCAGGGACAGGATGCTGACAGTCCCATCTCTCTGCAAATACTGCCTCAGTCTTGAAGGGGAACAAGACAGGATAGGTCAATTTAGGGTGAATAAACATTGTGTTACCAGTAGATGAATGTTCCTTAAATGATTCACATGCCCACATGCAGAGCTGAGAAAGTCACAAAGTTTAAGGAAACAAAGGGGACAGATACAAGATGAAGGCAGAGATGCCAGCTTTATCCTGCTTTTAGTTATCCATTGGGCATCTGCAGGCCTCAGAGCCACTGTTTTCGGCAACGGCAACCTCGCCAAGTCCCTGTTACAGTCTCTGCAATGAACCTTCACTGGGATTTCTATTGGAGGATCTCCAAGTCCTAGATCCTTTTGATGCCTTTTTTTTTTTATGAGATCCAAGAAGCCCCCTCAGATCTTTCCATTCAACTTGTTTTTCATTTCACAGATGATAATTTTGCCAACTGACTTCCAGTAGTCTCAGAATCTGCTCAATGTTACTCGACTCTATTAACCAGTGCTCAGCCCATGCTGGAATGTAATTGGTCTTTGGCAAACTCTTGAACCTAAAAAAGTGGTCCCAATGCTTGTCATCCATTCTTTCAGAGTCAGATTTCAATTTTAGGAACCCATATGCTAAGTCATATTTTCAGGCAGTTTCTGAAAAACCATTCATTATTTATTTTTTCACGATTATTAGCATAGGTAAAACTATGAAATAATTATTCTCTAACCACTATTAATATTCAGTAACATGCTTTACAAGGGTAATTGCTATTCTTAATTTTGATGATTCATCCTCAATGATCCATTGCACTTGAAAAGTCAGCATTAGAATGGCCCCTGTAATGATTCAGTGTAGACAGTGTTCACAATGACGCACAATCATTTCTCCCTTAGACCAGTCTTCCTTGTAGAAGATTTTACTAACTGGTATAATCTTTGGTGGTGGAAGACATGTATGGTAGTGTTTCCTTGCTTCAAATTTTAATTTAAGCCCCCCGATTTTCCCCACACCTTTTGACTGATGATAAAATATATATTGTATTTCCACTTCTGCCCTTTCTTCACCAAGCAGCCTTTGGGTAGTGACATAGTCTTGAAGTGGTCTCGCAAAGATATATTCATTCTCTAATGTCTTTAGGCCCTGGTTCTGGGGTCAGAACTCCCTAGCATGTAACCTTGTACAAATCACTTAGTCACTCCAAGCCTTGTCAACAAATAGGAAAAAGAACACCTGTTCTTCCAATCTCTGAGACTGGTGGAGGGTATTTATTGAGAAATTAATGTAAACTTTGTAAATTGTGAGGACATTGTGTAACTGTAAATTATTGCTAGTTAACTTTATTTTAGTACATAGTACCAGGAATTTAAATTGTAATATCTATGTACTTTTTACTAAGTCCTTCCTTAATTACTTGTGTTGTTCTCCCTTTAATCATTTCCTTCCATTGCTTCTGATACGGATGCAAATAAACCAGTAGAACATAAGGATATTCCTGGCATATACGCACATGAATTCTCCCCAGAACAGATATAAATCAAAGCTTTACTACAAGGAAATTCAAAGAAGAAGAATCTGAACTGTAATACTCCATATGTCTGGTCTAGATTTCTGATTAGTCCTTTGCATTATGCTGGTTATTTTCATCTTCGTTTCTAGAGGCCTTCAGGCTATGGATTAGAATTTTCCTTAGCTATCAATTTTCCAGATGCAATCCCTTTTCTGCTATGATATGAACCAAGAACAAGAAAATGATCAATATTGCCGATAATTTATTTCTTTATTTCTTTTATTTTTTCCATTCATCATCCTTCATGGATTTTATTTATACTTCTGCTTTAATAATTCCTCATTTGGATAATGCCTGACATACTTTCCTTGGTACAAATTATTATTGAATTGGAACTTTAAAACAACTTAATAGACCATGGAGGATGGAGGAATGGCTTTTTGACTATTTTGGTGAGTGAAGAATCTCAGTTTTGTTCTTTGTCAGTTAATGGAAGAATTGGTATTTGAACCCTCTTTGTTGAATACAAGATAACATTTTAACTGGATATAATGTTGAACAAGAAACCTCACCTCTCCTTGTTTCAGCTAAAGGATGGCAGGTGTTAAAGAGAAGATAAGTGAAGATTCAAGGTCTAACTTGCTACATTTTACTCAACTGACACACAAAAGCAAGTGTTACAGGAGAGAAGTAAGGCCATTATTTTTCCAAATTATTGGCAAATGAGTTGACATCTAGACTTTGGAGTTTCAAAGTAAGGGAGAAGCCCCTGGCCTTAATATTGACTCTGGGCTAATACTAAGAGGAGAGAAAATTTGTGTATATTCATAAAAGGAGAAAGTTCACACACGAAAAGTCAATAGAAAGGAAAACATATTTGTAGGGTAGTGGGAGCTGTGCTCATTCAATTTAAATTGCATTGTGAACAATCTCTAAAAAAGGACCTCATCCAATTTTTTTCACTTGTTTCAGAGTTCTGTATTCCTTGAGCATTGGAATGAAAATAAAAATTGAAAACAAAGCTTTAAGAGAACAGAGATATGAAGGCTGATGGACAATTTGTCTGGGGAACAGCTTTTGGGCCTGAAATCTCTCTCTGTGTGTTTTTCCTGAGTTTAATGCATTTAAAGACGGCGCCTTGTGAGTTACCATGACAACCTGTAGATATCATCTTTAGAAGTCTAAGGCTACAGATCTCAGCTCAAAGTATTTTGTCCACACACTTTCAGAAAAAGCCTGTTGATGCACTATAGATGGACTGAACAAAACATAAAGCCCTCAATGCTATTACTGTCTATTTCTTTGAAATATTATTAGTATGGCCAAACCTGCTTCTACAGTGTTGAAGAATGCTATTCCTTCCATTTCATTATTACCTTTCAAGTCTGAAGCATACTTTATTTTCAGCTCTTTATTGAACTTCTCTCAAGACAAGGCAAAAGTAAAAATAAAAGCTAAAGCTCATTTACTATTTTCATGTCTTTTTATCTTTTATTGGTGCATTGTAATTATACATCATAGTGAGCTTCAAAGTGATACAAATAAACATACACACAGGTCTTGGTGGGTCTCGGCCTGCAACCCACCCCTCCCCATATATAACAGCTAGATTGGCAGTGATACCTTCATGCAGGAAGAACTATTTCTTTCAATGGTTCTTCCTTTACGCTCCCCACCTCTATCCCCCTATACCCTTCCAATATTCTACTGGTCACTCTCCTCAGTTATCTAAAGTCCCTTTTGTTTGCTATTTCCATAGTTCTTTTAAAAGCAAGAAAAGATTTAAGAGATGTTGGTCATTCTGTAATTTTGGAATTTTTTCTACCCTTGGGCTGTGTTTTCTCTGGATAGTATCCTTAGCAATATAGCTCAACAAAGGAGGACAACTAATTTGCAGATGTGAAGAAAAGACCAGAAGGTATAGATATGATAAAAGGTACCAGAGCATGGTCCTTTCTTGTCAGGGTAGTGAAAGGTATGTGCCTGGGTAGCTGCTCAGCAGTCACCTATATAAGCATTCACATTCAGCAAATTCCCTGGACACAGTAAGCATTCTGATGATGTGCTGTCAAGTGTAAAGTTTGTGCTGATTAAACAGTGGAGTGGAAGAGTGAGATTCTTCATGGAGTAATAGAAAGCAAGTATCTTGAACTAGTTCAGGCAAATGAAATACTAAAATGATACTATTTTGAAAGGCATTCGTGATGTTAATTACTCAGTATGATTACCTTGTAAGCAATTTAGAATTCATAGTGAGGAATTAACAGAGTGGAGTGACAGGAATTTGATTTTGTTCAAAGTTTTATGATACACCCCCACTTTGGCTTATGAGACATGTCTTAACATTTAGAAGGACAGTCTTGGATTTCAGATTTCACAGGGACATCTAAATCTTGACAGACCAGCAGCACTAGGTGACCTTATTTACCTTCATGAATGTGGCCAGTTATGCATCAAATTGCCTCACGGGCCTAGTGTTTTGGTTTATAGCAGTGATAATCTCACACCCTAAGGATGTAAAATTACTTGTTGAATGCAAAATAATTTGCCCTTGTTTTCAGTGATTTTTTTGGTCATAATTGTTGTTGTACTGAAGATTAAACTATATAAACCTTGAGTACCCAATATGTTTTATTTGTAAGAATAATCTTAAGTATAAATTGCACAATAGCTCTGCAAGAACTTAATGAGAATAGGTGAATGGCCATATTATGGTATAATTAATAATGAGAAAAGGCCTTGTTAGGTTACTTAGCTAATGTGACTGTTGAAGTAATTCAGCCAACTTTAATGGGCTTTAGTGTTTTCTTAGCATAAATCGATGTTCATAAAAGTTAGTGGTAATTATGTTTTTACTTATGAGAATTCACTAAAACAGAGGTTTTATAAAATAAATTCCTTTCATGAGGCAGAGTAAGATTGTGCTCATCAAAATGACTCACATAGGTAAGTGAAGGAAGGCTTAACAGTGAAGTCAATGTTCTATTTCAAAAGTTATTGCTACTAAAACCTGTACAGACATCAAATAACTTAGAAGACTATATTTGAAATAATTTCCAAAGTTCAATCTAATAAAAGTTATGACACCAAATTGTCATAAGACAGAATAGTCACAGACAAGACAAAACTAACAACCCAGAGTCATTCTCTTTCTCTCTTTTTATGTCTCTGTCTCTCTAATGATACTTCAAAACAATCATTTGATATAATAAAATCATCTTATGTAAGTGATATGACCTAACTGTTGGAGAAAAAGTCATAAAGTGCTGTATTGACAGTAACTTTTTAATTCATTCAGCTAAGATTTTACTTTAAATTCTAACAGGAAACATGATTTTTACCTTGTCTCTCTCTATATAAATATTCATGAGAGGTATCACTTGCAGTCGTAAAGTGTATGAGCAATACATCACCACTGGCAAAACCGAACAGTTCTACCCATGAGAGAATGCTCACAGATTAACAAGTGTCACAAGAAAGAGGAGTGTATAGGAGTTAATGGATAGGAGTAGTGGCACTGGTTTGGAAAAAAACTTGTAAATTTTTTTTTCCTAATACAAAGAAAACATATGTGTTGAACATTTGTTGTTTACTTTCCTTCTTGAAAAGAGCCTGGAATTTTGTTTGGGATTCTGTCATTCAACCTGACCTAGGGGGAATCCGCAAGGGGATGGAACATAATACCGGAGAGAATTAGTATTTCCCTGCCATGTGACTGATTCATTTTGAGCACATGACTCCAGGCAGACCAATCAGAATGGATCAGCTTTGCTGAACTTGTGGGCTTGAATCTGGAAACACACAGCCAGTAGAACTGTGACTCTCAAGGGAGGATCTTTGTGAGGGTCAACACCAAAAGTGCAATTTAGAAGAATAATAGAATCCTGATAAACTTTTCCCTTCTGCATGTAGCCACTCTTAAGGCAATGCCTAACCCAGAAATTGGCATAGGAAAGCCAATAAATTTCTTTTATTTCTTAAGTTAGCTGAGGAGTTGCAGCCAAATAAATATTAATAGATACATTGCTCACTAGGGGAAAATTTAAAAACAAAATAAGGTACAAAAATGATAATCACATTTGATTTACTTTTCATGTATTTATTTTATATTCTTTTCCTTGTCTGTATGTAAAGAGGTAACTTCGATTGCAAAGTCTGTTGTGTTTTCCTATTGTTTTTCCCATCCATGCATATATATGAATTTTAATTTTTCTCAATTTAGGATTTATTTTGTATATTGATATTTTACAAAACTGGAATCAAATTATATTAACAAATTTTAGTCCTTTTCATTGAACATTGTGGCATAGACATTTCCCTATTTTATTGACACAATTTTAAATAGTGAAGTAATATTCCATATTATGGATAAACCATGACTAATTTAACTTTTCCATCATTGTTTCATGTTTAGGCTATTTGCATTTTATCCATTTTTTGTTATTTCTTTATGGTTGTTTTCTAGTAAAGCCTTTATTGTATTAAAGTGGATACCTTTTTAGGAGCTATTGATATGTATATATATATATATATATATTATATATGTATATATGATTGTCTTTCAAAGAGTTTATATTAACTTTACAGTCTCAACCACTTTGTCAAACTCAGGCATTATCATTTCTTACCATATCTACTAACTTAGTAGCAGAATGCTATCATATTGTCATTTTAGAAAAATATATATATATGAATATATTTATTCTACTACAAGAGACTGAATATTTTTCTCATATACTTATATTTATTGGCTATTTATATTTCTCCTTTGAATTGTTATTCATGTCAATTTTCTACTTTCCTATTGGCATTTTAATGCTCTATGTTCTTATTGATTTTAAGCTTTTCTTTTTGAAAATCACTAGTTGTAATGAGTAATACTGCACTGATAGCTATTTTAACACTCACTACTGCATCACAAATAAAGTCCTGTACTGTCAATACTCTTAATTCCAAACTCACCATGCAATAGAGTTTTCTTTTCTCAAAGTGGTATCTAAATTGACTTCTGCAAACCAAGCACCCAAATCTTTGTGTAAAACTGGGGGTCAGTGGAGGTAAATTTGGCAACAAAGGCTAAAACATACCACTTCAACATTGCCTATAATTACTGATTTAACTGTTCAAAGAAAACTTGTGTACTGTTCATTACATGACATTGTATCTCACAGATGTGATTTTTATTTAAGGTATTTATTCAGTGTAAAATCCTGCTGGAGGGTTTGAAACAAGTCTCTTTTTTTGTCCCATAAACTGTCATCTTCTAGCCTGCAACTTTATTTGCCAGAAAGAACACATTCTGTTTGGTAAGAGTAGTGTTGATTTTTCCAGAACCACAACATAACACCTTGTCAATTCTTCCTGAAAAGGTTGTTTCCTCATATTTGGATGCTAGATCATTTTCCAGCGATGAGAGATGGGGAAACAACTTCTAAGTTCAAGTCTACAAAATTTCTACTTTCAAAACCTGTTTTTATTGACCGAGTAAGTAAACTTGGCAGTGTATTTTATTGCTGTGTAGTGAAGAAATATCAATCTAAGGGGGGAAAAAGAAGAAAGAAAAAGCTTGCTCAGTTAAAAATCTTTATGAAAAGCCAAAAAAGTCCCAGTTCTACTTTTCTTCTGATGATGAAATCCGTTACCAACAAAGACTTGGTGAAAACCCTTCTCATATTAATATTTAATTTCCTAATAAAATAGTTCTCCTTTATCACTTTCTTGACCTCACCTAATAATTACTAGTCTATAGAGGTTGCAAAGGTGACATAGAGTCATCTTTGCATACTATTTAGTGCTCTTCCTGCATATTTAGACACATTAATGGTGATATAACACTGTTCCTTAGTGTTAATTACCACAAAACCTGAGCAGGCCTCATTACATTTTCCTCACCATTTACTTTATGTCTTTGATCTGTTGGTTATATTTATCATAATACCTGCTAAAAGTTCCTTTTTGGAAAATTAAAAGACATATGTTAGAGAGAAATATAAAATCTTTTCTTTCTCATAGTTTAAGCATATATTTTGGCCCTGACAGTCTAGCCTGTGTTTGGTCACTTTCTGTGTCTGTCTGTCTGTCTGTCTCTGTCTCTCAGTTTAAAATTTCCTGAGAAGATAGACAAGTAAGCCAACAATTACAGTAGAGTGTGAGAAATATTTACTGATTCACTGAAGGAGAGGGCATTGGTCTACATGAAGTCAAAGGAAAGAGACAGAAACGCCCATTTCCTGTCTCTGTTTTGCCCACAAATCTGTGAGATTCCTTCTGCCTCCTCTACTTCTCCATCCACAAGCATGTCATGGTCTAAGGCCTCCCAAACAGCCAGAAAAGGACAATGGGTTTGGAAAGATATGGGATTTGCATGTATCATATAGATGAAGGTATAGAGAAACAACAGCTCTGTGGCCAGATGAGGACAGGGATTCCTGACCAGGTAAAAATAAAGATGGAGGGAAAATGAGTAGAAGGATCTGTTAGGAAGAAAAGGGAGGCAGCCCCTAGAAAACCAAGTGGTAGAAGAGGAAGACTCAGGGGGTTCTGACCTGGTGCTGAACAGAGTTGGACAAAATCTGTTTAGAGAGAGGGCCCGTGCCTGCTGCCTCAAGCCAAGCTTTAGCAGGACAGAGTGTGATTCCTCCCTCTCCCCCATTCAAAACATTGCCAAGTCCTGTTAATCCTACCCCATTAACACAGCCCAGCTGCACCCTCTCTTTGCCATCCTGACGCAGAGCAGTTGTGGCCTCATCCTGTCCATCTTGGACACCCTCCAACCTTTCTGAGGAAGCAGTTCTTTCTGCACCAGAGGCATTTTTCTAAAACACAAATCATATCCTACCAGCCCCATATTTAAGATCATCTTGGGTAGGCAAAGGTCTCAAATAGATATCTCTCCAAAGAAGATGTTCTTTTGGCAAATAAACACATGAAAAGATTCTCAACATCACAAACAAATAGGAAAATGAAAGTCAAAACTGCAATGAGAGATGATCTCACACCCATTAGGATGGGTGTACTATTAAGCAGAAAGTAACAAGTGTTGGTGAAGATGGGGTGGGTGGAACCCTAGGGTATTGGTGATGGGAATGTAAAATTATGCCATTGTTGTGGAAAATATGTGGTCCTTCCTCAATCCAGCATAATTACTATATAATTCATCAATTTCACTTATGAGTATATACCCAAAATAATTGACTTGAACTGATGATTCAAGTCACCCATGTTCATAGAAGTATTATTCACAACATACAAAAGGTGGAATGGGTAAACAATGTGGTATATGTCCATACAATGGAATAACATTCAGTTTTAAAAATGGAGGAAATTCTGACACACACACTAATAACATGGACCAACTTCAAAGACATTATGTTAAGTGAAATAAGCCAGTCACAAAACATATATTTTATGATTTAATTTATGTGAGGTGACTACAGTAGTTAACTTCATAAAGAGGGAAAGTAGAATGTTGTTTTTCAGGTGCTGGAAGGGGGAGAGGAATGGGGAGTTATTGTTTCATGGTACAGAGTTTTGTTGGGGAAGATGGAAAGCTTATGAAAGTGGATGGTGGTGATGGTTGCCCAATACTGAACGTATTTAGTACCACTAAAATGTACTCTGTACTTTTAAATGTAAAGTGGTACAATTTAGATTCTATATATTTTATAAAAAGTTATTTAGTGTCTTCCTATTAATTTAGGACAAAATTTCAGTTTCTTAGTACTTGTTTCTTAGCATCTGACTATCATGATGTGGTTCCCAGCTCATCTCTCCAGCTTGTCATTTGTCATATGGTCCAGACCCCTAATGCCCTGTGCGTCCTTGTCCTATAAGAGACTCAGCTCAGCCTTTACCACCTTCCCTGAGAAACCTTTCTTGACCCACTTTCACCTCTGTGCCCTACCATCAACACTAGGTCTTATGATATCTTGGCTGGGTGTGTCTCCTCTTTCTCATAGCGCCTTGTGTACACTTTCATCTCATAAATTCAAAATTTTAAAATCTACTGTTACCAGTAAACCCACATTAGGCTGAAAGCTACTTGCAGGTAGATATTGTCTTTTATATCTGTTTTTCTACTACCTAAAACATGGCCTTATACCTTGAAGATGCTTAATGTATGTTTGATACCTAAATAAAAGAATGAAGGTGATTGGGGAAAAGAGACATTATCCAGTTTGAGTTAAACAGCTTATCACATCTATAAATGGGAATAACAACAATTACCTATTAGGGTTTTTTTGAGAATATTGATAATATTGGTAAGACTTTTAGACCAATGACTGGCATATAGTAAGTGACTAATAAATATTAGATATTACTATGTATTTTTATTATTTTATTTTATTATCATGTATTTTTATCAACAAATGACCCATTAAGCTTTTAAGATAGGAGTTCCACATCCCTTTAATAATAAGGTTTTCTAAGGGGAAAGATGGGCAACAAAGAGACAAGGAAATACCAGAGACAGACATTAATCCCTCCAGATTTCCAGGGCTCCTGAGGTTTGTCTTCAGAGTTAGGGAGAGGTGTGCATTCAGATGGGTGGGGTATGGGAAGGCTCTCACTCTGAACAAGCCTCTCATGATAGGATTGTGGATCAAACTCCACAATATGTCAACCCTGATGCCTCTCAGCCTCTCCCAGAGATAGCTCCTCCCTTGGGCGGAGTGGGACCTTCTTTAGGAGGATGGCAGTGGAGGCCAATTGCCTTTCCATCTGCTGCTAGGGTTTCCATTTGGGTTTACTCTACCCACTTTGGGGTAGTTTTTTAGGTCTGGTTATGAACAAGGAATCAAAATAAAAAGTAAAAAGGGCTAGGAGTGTAATTTGGAGGTAGAATGCCCCTGGGTTCAATCTCTGGTACCAAAAAACAAATAAACAAATCCCCAGAAACCAAAGACCTTGGAAGAAGGGACACCTTTACCTAAAATAAGGACACACTGGAAGGAGAGGAGCCTTCAGGGAGCTCAAGTGTAGGAGGTGAGAAATGGAGTTATTGTGGTTTCCAGTTTTTGTCATAAAATGGTGGCAGGGAATCCAAGAAGGTAGGCATTTTGTACAATTCTGTGGCATTTCTGATTTCTCAATGATTGTTTTTCCAAAATAATTAGAAGTCTGAAAACAAAAAGGGCTGTTTGCTTGGCTTTGACACTGCAAAGAGAGAGGAAGCTGCAGAGACTTGAACTCTTTGCATAAGCTCTTGTGTGTGTGTGTGTGTGTGTGTGTGTGTGTGTGTGTGTGTGTGTAGGGGTTCCAATGTCAGTTAAAAACTGAAAAGAGAAGCAGACAGAGTCCTGCAGCCATGACAAGGGGAAAGAAAGGAAATCTCAGTGGCCTCAGGGCTTAACTATAGAAGGATGTACTCGTGTGGTTCTGGGGTGAACACTGACAGATAGTTTGCTTAAATGCAGACCATAGAGCTCTGGACGAAGGCAGGAAAATGCCTGTGGGCATTTATTAAACTTCTGGTGCTGTGTTTTTCATAGTTTGCTCCATAAGCTATGATTGGAAGAAGTGGGATTACCTTTTCCCATAATTTCCCACGCACGCCTTTTGAGGTGTCAGAGGCCACAGTTCACTTCCCTCCCCCTCCTAGGACTCCCTTGGGAGGTGGTGAGCTTCTGATGTCTCTTGGGCAGGCAATCAAAGGTTGTTGGGAGAGGCAGAAGCAATTCTCCCTCTCTGCAGGGTGTGTGGAAGATGGCGTTGAAAAGAAATGAGTCAGGAGAGAAGAGCAATGGTGTAGAAATTTAAATGTGATGTGTCCAGGAGCCATTGGGCACAGGGATATGTAGCCCAAGGCAGGGAACAGAGGGCTGGCACGTCCTACCCCCTCACCTATTTCACTCTGACAGCTGCCATCTCCATTCAACCTGAGACAATTGAGGGCATTACCTGCTTCATTCCATTATCCAGGCCATTGTTCCTCTCTATTAGTAAGGACATTGACCATAGTTACATCTGGTGCTGTATCAATGATGATTTAGATTCTGCCTACACGAATATAGAAGAATTGGGTCAGACTGAAATATTTCATAAGTCCTACAACCAAGGTCTTAGCACCGTTGTATGTGGGTTAAAAGGAAGAAGTCAATGAAATGTGAAACAATAGGAGTGGCCCAATTTTCTGGTAGTCATACATTATTTGAATAAATAAATCAGAACAATAAATCTTATAATTATATATATATATAT
>PVJS01001305.1:0-28665 GCA_004027185.1 Glis glis
GTTGCAGAGGGCCTCACTAAGTAGAGAGAGAGAGAGAGAGTGAGAGAGAGAGAGAGAGAGAATGAGAGAGAGAGAGAGAGAATGAGAGAGAGAGAGAGAGAGAGAGCTGAGGCTGGCCGTGAACCCGGATCCTCCGGTCTCTGCCTCCCAAAGTACTGGAATTACAAGCGTGTGCCACCACGCCCGGCCTGGACTTTTCTTAAAACCATCACATTCTACATTTCCCAAACCGACTTCAAGGGGACAGTCAGCTGATGGGAGCCACCTGATACGAGATCAAGGGTGGTCAGGTGCTTCCCCAGGTGTAAATTTGGTAGGCGATAGTGGCAGAGAGGAAGCATGCTAATGTCTACTTTGTGGATCTCAATTTGACAAGAGAAAAAGAAGAAATCCTCTCTCATTATTTTATGAGAGCAACAGATTCTGCAGCCAGATGCAGGTAGAGGCCCAGCTCTCCACTTATTCCTGGGTGACCTCAGCAAGTTACTTACCCTCGCTACACCTCAATTTCCACATCTATAAAATGGGAAAATATAGAATCACCAAGACCGTAAGGCTGTTATAAGGTGAGGATGAGTTAATGTTTGTAATGTTCTCTAGCACAGTGTCTGGTCCATGGGAAACACAGTCCAGTGTTTGCTAAATTAAAAACAAACTTGTAGTGCTCTAGCTAAATACGACAAGCAGAGAGCCTTAGGGAAGCTGCTCTCAGGGGCACACTGAAATGACCTGTTATCAGAGGTCACCTGAATGGCGCAGGCATTCTCCAGTCTGCTGTGTCAGGCAAATGATGTTTTAGTTGCTGGATCATGATTGGGGGTGGTGCTGAAAGTAGGAAGGGGAGGGGAGGAAACTCCAAGGATTTAGGGATGTAGCTGTCAACCTGTATTTCAGTGTATTAGTAACTGGCATCATAACACCAGTGCCTATTGGATCAGTCTTGTTTAAAATCAGCAGGACAAGCTGGGAGCAGTGGTGCATGCTTGTAATCCAAGTACTTGGGAGGCTGAGACAGGAGGATCTCAGGTTCGAGGACAGCCTCAGCAAGTAGTGAGACTCTCAGCAACCTAGCAAGACCTTGTTTCAAAACAAAAAAATAAAATAAAAAAGAGCTGGGGGTGTAGCTCGGAGGTAGAATGTCCCTGGGTTCAATCCCTAGTACCCCCCCACACAAAAATAAATAAATAAAAAATAAAATCAGCAGGATACTTTGTACATTAATAAATGGTGTGTGTGTGTGTGTGTGTGTGTGTGTGTGTGTGTGTGTGTTACTGGGGATTGAACCCAGAGGCATTCCACCTCCAAGCTATATCCCCAGTCCTTTTTTTAAATATTTATTTATTTATTTATTTTCGTTTTGAAACAGTTTCTTGCTCAGTTGCTGAGGCTGGTCTTGAAATTGTTATCCTCCTGTCTCAGCCTCCCAAGTACAGGTGTGCGCCACTCTGCCTAGCTATAAATGAGGTTCTTAAGGTAATTTAAAATAGGGACTTTTTTTTTTGAGATTGAACCTAAAGGCACCCTACCAGTAAGTCACATCCCCAGCCCATTATATCTCTTATTTTGAGACAGGGTCTCGCTAAGTTGCCCAGGCTGGCCTCAAACTTTCGATCCTTCCACCTCAACCTCCCCAGTCACTGGGATCGCAGGTGTGCGCCACCACGCCTGGCAAAAATAGATTTCTTAGAAGTGCAACAAGCCTGCTCTGTTCATACCTGTTCAGTTCTCCTATCTTGGCCATTCCCAGTGCCAGGCCAGAGAATTCGGTCCAAAGCCCCGTGACTCTGCGATCTAACTGACCGAGGTTTTACAAGAGCAGGAGTGATCTGGCCAGTGGTTAAGGAGATGAAGGGAGGCGATGGGACCGAACAGAGTAGAAACCACTGGAGAGCCCGGGCGTGTCCCTGGTGGGCTGGCTGCAGAACTAAGTGCTTTTCCACTGTGAGAATCATGTCAGAAGTCGAGGTTTCCTCCCTGGGAGGACGTGCAAAATCTCCCAAGGCTGGAAAAAAGGAAGGAAAAGCCAGCTTGGGTGCTGCTTGCAGATATATTCCACTGCAGGTGGTCTGGGTGGGGCCTGAGCAGAGTGGGGTTCGTTTGTTTGTTTATTTATTTGTTTGTTTGTTTGTTTGTTTGTTGTAGTACTGGGGATTGAACCCAGAGGCATTCTACCTCCAAGCTACACCCCAGCCCTATTTTATTTTTTATTTTGAAACAGGATCTCCCTAAGGTTGGTGATACTCACTACTTGCTGAGGCTGTCCTCGAACCCGCAATCCTCCTGTCTCAGCCTCCCAAGTCTGGGATTACAGGCTACATCCGACAAGCACGGTCTTTTGAAAGCTCCTGCCTGCTCTACCGCAGCCATTTGCCGTGGGGGAAATCACTGAGCACATCAGCCCAGTAGAGGGCAGTTTGTGGCCTCGGGGTGGAGCTTAGCTTCTCAGCCAGGATGAACAGGTCTCACAGGCCTCTCATCTCTCTGGATTCTGTTGCACCTGCCTGGAGACACAGGGGAGTGGAGCTCCCTGGGCTTCCTTAGCACCAGGATCCAACTCTCTATTCCGATCATCTGCTGGATCTCTTTGAGTTATTCCCCAGGTCCAAGTCACCAAAGTATGCCAAGAAAGAGCCAGGGTAGGAATAGAAAGTGTAAGACCCCCCCCACACACACAACACACACATGCACATACATGTACACATGCACACATGCACGCCAGCTGTCACGGGTGCCATCTGAGGCTCCTGGGGCCACTGGCTGCCTCTCTGGCCAGAGGACCTCAACCCTGGTGAGACAGTGTCGCTTTCCCAGAATGCTGGCCTCATTCCCTAGCACCCCCTTCTCTAGTTACTAAAGATGAAACCCAGGGAGAAGGAAGAGAAGTCTGAGAGTGTATGCAAATGTCCCCAGGCTCCCAGGGGCCCTCACTGAGGTTGCTCCTGGCTGGGAGGAGGAGGGTGAAACCTTTCCCCTCTGCTGCCCCCCAGGCCAGGCCAGAATTCCTAGGTTATCCCCGTCTCCTGGCTAGGCCATTGCTCTTTCCTTGACACTCAAACACTCTTTTCTGACCACCTTTTGAGGGCTGATTGGGGATGTGCCACTTCTGAAGTCTTAAGGGTTGGCTGCTACTATTTAGCTATTTGAACTAAGATAATAAAAATCCCCTAGCTGCTTTAACTTTTTTTTGGTGGAAAAAGCACATTATGGTACATCTTCACTGCTTACAAGATGGCAAGAGGGGATTTTTCGCAAAGTTTCCCAAACGAGTCGGGAAAACGTTTACCTGAGGGTAGAGTCTCCAGGAAGGGGCCAGAGGGGGTGGCCAGGTGATGACGGGGAAAGTCCCCCCACGGAGTGGCCTGGAGTCCAGCCCTCTAGGGCTTTCAGACCAGAAAAGGACGAGCAGGAAGCTTCTGAGGAAGGCGTGGCTGCCTTTCATGAGGCTAGCCCCAAAAGGTTAATGCAGGCTTTCTCGACAGTTTAGCCAGATCATTCTTTGTTGTGGGGGCCATTCTGTACATAATAGGATGTCTAGCAACAGCTCCGGTCTCTACCCATGAGATGCCTGTATAACCCCAGTTGTGAAAACCAAAATTGCCCGGACATTGACAATTGTCTTGTGGGGAGGGAGGTCAAACTGTCCCAGGTGAAAAGCGCTGGGTTAAAGAACGGCCATCCCAGAGTTCTGGCCCCCTTGGTCAGTCTGGACCTGGTGGCTTCTGCATACCCTCCCCTTTGAAGCTCAGGAAGTTTCTGGACAGTTGTACTTGCTCCATGTAGCTTCTGGTTGTCCATGGTCTGACCTGCTTCAACCTGTGGACATGGCTATACAGACAGCACAGCCCCTGACTGTGCCCGGGTGGACCTCAGAGAAGCTTCTGGAAGGCCCACCTCTGACTTGCACCTTTCAGACAGAAGGGCAGGGAGTGGGGCCTCTCAAAGGTCAAGTGAGAGGCCATTCCACTGTTTAGTTTTCTGTCAGATTAAAAAATGAATATAGCCGGGCGTGGTGGCGCACGCCTGTAATCCCAGTACTTGGGAGGCTAAGACAGGAGGATTGCAGGTTTGAGGCAAGCCTCAGCAACTTAGTGAGACCCTGTTTCAAAATAAAAAAATAGAATAGGGCCAGGGGTGTAGCTTGTAGATAGAATGCTCCTGGGTTCAATCCCTAGCACCACACACACACAAAAATGAATATGTATCAAAATGTCAGAACAAAAATGGTATGTTTTAAAATTACATACGTGGGCTACAACCAGGTAACTATGGGATTTACCCAATTATTAATTCATGGCCAACCAGAGGTAGTGGGAAGTCACCTGAAAGCTGGGCAAATCCCCTTTTCTCTCAGGCTTGGCTGAGGATCGGGCCTCTCTGGAGGAAGGTGCTGTGGGAATGTGAGGCCCACACCCAGTGACTTTCTGACATCCTTCCCTTACCCAACCCTGCGAGGAGGTGGAGAAAGACAGAGTCGAGGAAGAAAGTAAGAACAGAGAACCAGGTGTGGTGGCGCACGCTTGTAATCCCAGTACTTGGGAGGCTGAGACCGGAGGATCCGGGTTTGCGGCCAGCCTCAGCTACTTAGTGAGTCCCTCCGCAACTTAGTGAGACCCTGTTTCAAAATAAAGAATAAAAAATAAGGCTGGGGGTGTAGCTCGGAGAATGTCCCTGGGTTCAATCCCTGGTATCGCCAAAAAAAAAAAAAAGTAAGAAAAGGAAAACAGCCTCTAAGCTTCAGGTTTGAATATAGGATAGAATGTTCTAGCTCTGCCACTTCATAACCACATGATCTTAGGCAATCACTTAAAACTCTGTTCCTTGGTTACCTTATCTGTAATGGGAATGATGGGGCTTCATCATAGAACTGAGTATCTTTAAATTGCTTATGACAATGATGGGTGCTTAGTAAGCACACAGAGCCCATTAGGTCTTGCTGCTGTTGTATTTATTTTATGCAGCCTGAATAAAGCTGGTCCTATCCCAGTGCAGTGTCTCATCATATCACATCCCAACTTTCTAAAAATCCTCTACTCAGTTTCCCCCCAGTCACCCTTTTCACAGCTTCTGTGCCCGTCCACCCTCTCTCTCCCGAGGCCTTTCTGTTGCTGCTTTCCAAACCACACAGCCTGCCTGTGACCTTCACTCTCTCGCTGAGCTGCTCTGGTCTCCACCTCCCACCAAGTGTTCTCTGACCTTCAGTGGACACCTTCAGGCAGGGTTAGTATCGCTCATCTTTCCAGCCCCTGCATCTCTGTCCTGGCTCCACGGGGCACAGGGCCAGTAGCTGTCGGCCCGATTTGTTATCTGTTCACCTGTTGAAAGACAACCGAGTTGTTTCCAGGTTTTGATGATTCTGTGTGAGATGACTCTCAATGTTCATGTCAAGTCTTTTGGAGGACAGATGTTTCCATGTGTCTTGGGTCAACAGCCACAAGGGAACACCGGCAACATCGCTATATTCATTTGTTAGTTCTAGCTGCATTTGTGTAGATTCTTTAGGACTTTCTTAGATGATTATGTTGGCCGTGAATAAAAACAACTTAACTTTCCAACCTATTTCCTTTTTTAAAAAAAATTGCATTTCCCTTTTTGTGCAGTTCCATGATGGATAATGGTATTAAGAGTTGATATCAGCAGGTGTGGTAGTTCACGCTTGTAATCCCAGTTCTTGGGAGGCTGAGACAGGAGGATCGTAGATTCTGGTTCTAAGCCAGCCTCAGAAATTTAGTAAGACCCTGTTTCAAAATAAAAATGAATTAAAAGGACTCAGGGTGTAGCTTGGAGGTAGAATGCCCCTGGGTTCAATCCCCAGTACCAAAAAAAAAATGTCCGCCGGGTGTGGTGGCGCACGCTTGTAATCCCAGTACTTGGGAGGCAGAGACCGGAGGATCCGGGTTCGCGGCCAGCCTCAGCTGCTTAGTGAGGCCCTCCGCAACTTTGTGAGATCCGGTTTCAAAACAAAGTATAAAAAATAGGGCTGGGGATGTAGCTCGGAGGTAGAATGTCCCTGGGTTCAATCCCCAGTACCGCAAAAAAAAAAAAAAATGTCCTTGCCTTGTTCTTGGTTTTAAGAGGTAGGCATTCAGTGTTTTATCATTAAATATAAAGTAAGCTGCAGGGCTTTTTGTAGAAATCCTTTAATCAGTTTGAGGAAATTCCCTTCCATTTCTAGTTTGCTGAGAGCTGTCATCTTAAATACATGTTGAATTATGTCACTTGAGAAAATGACAATGCCTGTTCTGAATCTATTGATAGAATTCTATTGTTTTTCTCCTTTGTTCCATTATTATGATAAATTACAATGATTGATTTTTAAATGTTAAACCAACCTTGTATTCCTGGGATATGCTCTACTTGCTCATACACTTAAAGTATTTTTAAGGTTAAAATATAATTCAAAAACTATAAAGTTTACCTTTTTAAAATTAAAAATTCAGTGTTTTTTATATTTACAGAACTGTGCAACCATTACTACTATCTCATTTCAGATTTATTTATTTCTTGTAGTACTGGGGATTGAACCCAGGGCCTCATGCATGCAAGGTATGTACCAGATTTTTTTATCACCCCCAAAAGAAACTGTTTCTGTTAGCAGTCACTCTCCAATTCCCCAATGTCCAGCTCCTGGCAAGCACTAATATACTTTCTATCTCTATGGATTTGCATATTTTGGATATTTCATATAAGTGAAATTATCAGTATGTGGCCTTTTGTGACTGACCTCTTTTACTGAACATAATGTTTTTATAGTTTATCCATGTTGTAGCAGATGTCAGTATTCCATTTCTTTCTACGACCTAATAATATTCCATTGTGTAGCTATACTACACTTTGCCCATTCGATAGTTGATGAACATTTAGATTACTTCCACATTTTGATTCTTATAAATAACGGTGCTACAAACATTTATGTACAAGTTGTTGTGTGGATATATGTCTTTGGTTCTCTTGGACATGTACTGAGGAATGAATTGCTGGGTTGCACATCACCCTATGTTTAACTTTTGAGAAGCTACCAGATTGCTTTCTACAGCTGCTGCTCCCATTTTATATACCCCCAGCAATGCATGAGGGTTTCAATTTCTCCAAATTCTCACCATTACTTGTTATACATATTTTTAAATTATAGTCATCTAATAGGTATGAAGTGGAATTCATTATGGTTTTGATTTGTATTTATCTAATGATGTTGATTTTTTCTTTTTTTTCTTTTTGTACTGGGTATGGGAGCCAGGGGCATTCTACCTCTAAGCTATATCCCCAGTCCTTTTTACTTTTTATTTTGAAACAGGGTCTTGCTAAATTGCTGAGACTGGCCTCAAACTTGCAAACCTCCTGTCTCAATCTCTCAAGTACTGGGATAACATGCCTACACCACCACATCTGACTGCATCTCTTCATATACCTATTGTCTATTATATATCTTCTTTGGAGAAATGTCTACTGAAATCTTTAGCCCATTTTAAAAATGGAAGGGCTTTTTATGGTTGAACTGTGAGAGTTCTTTATATATTCTAGATACTAAATCATCATTAGATTTAGATTTGCAAATATTTTCTGTGGTTGTTTTTTATTTACTTGATAGTGTCTTTTGAAACAAAAAAATAATTTTAATTTTGATGAAATACAAGTTATCTATTTTTATTCTTTGGTTGCTTGTGCTTTTGGTGTTATATCCAAGGATTCATTGTCTTACTCAAAGTCACAAAGATTTACATCTATGTTTTCTTCTAAGATTTTATAGTTTTAGGTCTGACATTTAGGTGTTTGATCTATTTTGAGTTCATTTTTGTATGGTGTGAGGTAGGGATCCAAATTCATTTTTTGCCTGTGTATATCCTCTTGACCGAGCACATTTTTCCCATTAATGGTCTTGACACCCTTGTTAAAAAAAATCAGTTGACCAAGCCAAGGGGTAATGACACATGCCTTTAATCCTAGTACTAAAGAGGTTGAGACATGAGGATCACCGTTTCAAGGCCAGTGCTCATTAACTTAATGAGACCCTGTTGCAAAATTAAAAAACTAAAAAAAGGTCTGGGGGTATAGAACAGTGGTAAAACACCCCTGGATTCAATCTCCAGTACCCCATCTCACACACACACACACACACACACACACACACACACACACACACACGACCAGAAATGTGAGAGTTTGTTTCCAGAATCTACAACCTTTTCCACTGATGAATATGTCTATCGTTATGTCAGTTCCACACTATCTTGTAGTAAGCTTTGAAATTGGGACGAGTGAATACTCTGACTTTATTCTTTTTTCAGATCATTTAGGCTACTCTGGAACTCTTGCATTACCATATGAATTATAGGATCAGCTTGCAAATTTTGGGGGGGAAAGACAGCTGAAAAATAATACAGAAAGCATCAGATCTATAGATCAATTTAGGAAGCACTATCCTTTTAATGTTAGTCTTCCAATCCATGAACATGAAGATATCCCATGATATATTTCCATTTCTTTGCATCTTTAATTTTTTCTTTTACTGCTTTGTAGTTTGTGATGTTTGCAGCTTACACTCTTTTTTTTTTTTTTTTTGGTACTAGGGATTGAACCCAGGGGCATTCTACCTCTGAGCTACACCCCTAGCCCTATTTTTTAATTCTTTATTTTGAAACAGGGTCTCACTAAGTTGCAGAGAGCCTCACTAAGTAGCTGAGGTTGGCCGTGAACCTGTGATCCTCCTGTCTCAGCCTCCCAAGTACTGGGATTACAAGCGTGCACCACCACACCTGGCTAGCTTACACTCTTTTAATTAAATTTATTTTATTCTCAGTATTTTATTTTTTTGATATAAATTCTTTCTTATTATAAATAGAATTATTTTCTCAATTTCACTTTTGGAGTGTGCATTGTCACTGTATAAGAGTATAAATGAATTTTGTACCTTGTTCTTGTATCCTATAACATTGCTGAACTTGTCTATTAGCTCTAATATATACATATGGGTCCAACAACATATAAAAACTTATGGTTTGTTTATTTAGGGTAAGGTATATGGCTTCCTTAGAATCTTCTATATTAAGTATGTGCTTTTTCTATTTCCTTTTTGATTTTCTAACTGTTCTATTAATGAAAATGGGGTATTGTGGTCTTTATTATTGTTGAGTTGTCGATTTCTCTTTTTAATTCTGTCAGATTTTGCTTCATGTATTTTTGGGACTCTCATATTAGAGAGAAAAAAGTGCTATAAATATATAATCATTACATGTTCTTGGTGGATTGGCCCTTTTATTATTGTAAAATGCTCTTCTTTACCATAGTAATGATATTTATTTTGTTTGATGTTAGCATAGCCACTCCAGCTTTCTTTAGGCTACTACATGCATCATAAATATCTTTCCATTCTCTTACATTGAACCTCTTTATGTCTTTGAATCTAAAGTGTGTTTCTTATAGAAAGTATGTGCTTGGATCATTTAAAAAATCCATTTGGCCAATCTCTGCTTTTTTATGGGAGTGTTTATCTACAGTTAATCTAATTGCTAATAAGGTAGGATTTATATCTGCTATTTTGCTACTTATTTTCTTATCTTAGGTGTTTTTTGTGCCTCTATCCTCCATTTACTGCATGATTTTGTGTTAAATATATATTTTAGTGTACAATTTTTTATTTCTATCTTTCTCTCTATATCTATTTATTTATTTTTCCAGTGCTAGGAATTGAATCCAGGTCTTGTGCATGCTATGCAAACACTCTACCACTGAGCTGTATCTCCAGCCCCTAGTACACCATTAATTCCCTTGTTATTTCTTTTACCATATGTTTTGCACTATTTTCTTACCGGTTGACCTGGTGATTGCAATAACACCTTATGACTATCTAGTCCAGATTATTATAAAATTTAATTATTAGTTTTCGTAACATACAAATCTTTTCTCTTTATAGCTCCATTTCCTCTTTTGTGCTAATATTGTCATTAACTTACCACTTTATACATTATATTCCCGCTAATGTAGGTTTGTAGTTATTGATTTATGAAGTTATCTTTTAAAGCAGATTAGACAGAAAAAAGTGTTATAAACAAAATATAAATTTATATTGTCTTTTACATTTACCCATGTAGTTTCCTTTACTGGTGTTCTTTATTTCTTCTTGTGGGTTCAAGTTACTTTCTAGTGTCCTTTTCTTACACCCTGAAGGACTCTCATTAGTATTTCTTGTATAGAAGTTTCTGCTAGTAATGAATTCTTTCAGCGTTTGTTTACCTGGGAATGTCTTACTTCCTCCTTCATTTTTTAATAGCTTTATTGAGATATAATTCTCATACCATATAATTCCCCCTTTCAAGTACACAAAACAATGACCCTGAGCATATTCACAAAGTTGTGTATCCATCACCCCAATATATTTTAAAATGTTTCCATACCACTAGAAAGAAACCCTATCTCCCCTAGCCATCACTCCCAAAACCCCTATCTGCTCATCTCCTAGGCAAACACTAATCAACCTTTTATTTGTGTAAATGTGTCCATTCGTTTTAATTTATTTTAAAAATAATTTTTGAATTCCTTGATTTTCTGCATTCACTTGATTTTCTCTATTTCTTTGTCTATTGAATGTAGTTGTAGCTTATTCCCTCTGATTGATAGTCCAGTGAATGAATATACTAGCATTTGTTTATTCATTCAATTGTTGATGGAATTTGGGGTTGTTAGGTACATATTACCCAATGTGTGCCTAACATTTTAATCCTATTCTTCAGTTATTAGACCCAGAAAACTGACTTATATCCAGTGAATAAAGACTTCCTACTTTCAGCATACTCATTGATTTCTGTTTTTTGTCTCAATTACTATACAGTCAAAATATTTACATTTCTGTAATTAATATTAACTTTCACTTTTCTAGTTTTGTCTTTTTAAAGGAAAAGCCAATAAACATTAAATAATTGCACAAAAAGACTTGTCATACAAAGAGGCAAGGCTGCAGAAACCCAACTGTTGTCTGGCTGAGAAAGCCACCAACGATCCCATTCCTCTCCAATTCCCTCTGAAAGGACAGCAAAGAAGTGCAGTACAAAATTAATTCAGAGCAAACCTGATAATGCGAGGAAAAAACATCAGCATACTAGAGATTCTGATGTATTTTTAGAAGACTAAAAAATGTTGAAAATGTGCCTTCTTTAGCTGATGAGCAAAAATCCAATTTAGACCATGAAAGGAGACTGACTAGACAGAGAGACAGTGGTACAATGGAGAACGATGCAGTCATTAAAAATGAGGTTGTTAGCCAGGCGTGGTGGCGCACACTTGTAATCCCAGTACTTTGGGAGGTGGAGACCGGAGGATCCGGGTTCGCGGCCAGCCTCAGCTCTCTCTCTCTCTCTCTCTCTCTCTCTCTCCCTGTTTCTCTCTCTCTCTACTTAGTGAGTCACTCCGCAACTTCATGAGACCTGGTTTCAAAATAAAGTATAAAAAATAGGGCCGGGGGTATAGCACAGAGGTAGAACTCCCCTGGGTTCAATCCCCGGTACCGCAAAAAAAAAAAAAATGAGGTTGCAAAAGGATGATAAAAAAATTTAATGATGCACAAAGATGTTCACAACATATTAAATTAATATAGTTATTCAGTTATATAATATGTTACATACTATGTAATATATTAAACCAAAAAGCAGGTTAAAAACAATATATTCATCATGCTCATATTTTTCTTAAGAAAATACATATGTATTTAACTGGGAGACTATACACCAAAATGTTTATAGCAACACAAACAGTATACATGTTCTTTCCAGTTGCTGTGTTTTCTATGTGTCCCCAGAATTCACGTATTGGGAACTTACTCCCCAATGGGACAGTGTTGAGGGTGCTAATGAGAGATGTTTAGCTCTGCCCTCAGGAATAGACTAATGCTATTTTATTTTGTTTTGTTTTATTTTATTTTATTTTATTTTATTTTATTTTATTTTATTTTATTTTATTTTTGGTACTGAGAATGGAATCCAGGGGTGTTCTACCTCTGAGCTGCACACCTAGTCCTTTTTATTTTGAAACAGGGTCTCGCTAAGTTGCTGAAGCTGGCCTCAGACCTGTGATCCTCCTGTCTCAGCCTCCCAAGTACTGAGATTACAGGAATGTGCCACCACTCTTTAATGTCATTTTAAAAAGGGCTCGAGGGAGTAGGTTTACTCTCTTGCACTCTTGCCCTTCCATCCTCCTCCATGTGATGACACAGAAGGCCCTTACCAGGTGCTATGTCTTGATCTTGGCCTTTCCAGCCTCAAGAACTATGGGAAATAAACTTCTAGTCATTATAAATTACCCAGTCTCAGGTATTTTATTATAGTAGCACAAAATGGAATATGACACAAATATAGTACAATACTAACAAAATGGCTTTAAATTATTATATACCTACAAGGGATTGGAATTTTAGAATATCATACCTTTCTCTCTCTCTCTCTCTCTCTCTCTCTCTCTCCTTCCTTCCTTCCTTCCTTCCTTCCTTCCTTCCTTCGATCTGGGGATTGACCTCAAGGGTGTACTACCCCTGAGCTACAGTCTTATTTTATTTTTTTCTACCCCAACCCTATTTTATTTTATTTTTCGTTTTAGTGGTCTTTAATGATAAATCGTAAATGAGATTACTTTATTCCTGCATCTTCTCAATTGTTTCTTCCTTGTATTTGCCCTTTTCCTTTCCTACTTGGTGAGGTTTGGCCTTCCGCTCCAAGATCTTGGTGCGATCTTTGTCCAGTTTTAGCCTGGCGATAAGCACTTGCTGGGGTCACTGCCCGCATGACAGCTGTGCCATTGGCCTTTTCCCGCTGCGCCCGATCAGCGTAGATGACATATTTCTTCCTGTAAACCTGGACTCCTCTGCCAACCTGCTGACCTTTATAGTGCCCTCGTACAACCTGAACCTCATCATCCTTTCTGATGAGCGTAGATCAAACACTGTACTTCTGTCTCTGCTCTTTGGGAAGAGGGGGAGACATAATCTTCCTGCGATTGGGAAGGTGCATTGAAATGCCTTTTACAGTTCTTGCTTTGGTCAGAAGTCACTAAGGGATCAAACTTCATTTTGGCTGCTGCCTCTTCAGGAATGGCCACAAAAGGCCATTTTTTATTTTAAGTAACAGGGCCTAAGTTACTGCGCACTGGCCCGAGCCTGCGATCCTCCTATCTCAGCCTCCCAAGTACTAGGATTATAGGTATGTGCCATGGCGTCCGGCTAGAATGTCACACATTTCTAAGACTGTGCCTGTCAGTGGGGAAATGGCAGCAGTATGGATGTTTGGTGCAGTATTGGTGTTTACATAGCTCTTTAAAACTGGTTAACTTGTACAAGATCATATACCCTTCAACCTCAGCCCCAGGTACACATCTGTCAAATTTCCCAATTTATGTCACAAGGAAGTCTGTCACCAAGCAGTTCCTTAGCAAATACAAGGTGACTTGTGTCAACTCATATGGTCTACAAGTTTGAACCTGCATTTTCCCACAGTGTCCATGTTCCTTTTTGTGACCTTCTAACTTTACTTGAATCATGTCTCCCCCGTGGTAGAGATAAGCATCCTTGGGAATTTTGGTGACAAGATTAATGTCACCCACTAATTCCATGGAACCTCACTAAGTGCCACTCAGAAATTGAAGGACTGTTTTCTCTGGGAGTCATTCTTTTAAATACAGAAGAATGCACATAAGTAAAAAGTCTCTCGTGAATGTATACATGAACAGAATCTAGTGGAACTGAGTTCATTGTGGAATTATCTTACCACTGGGAAGTAGGCAGGATAGAGTAGGCAGCAGGCCCTCTGTGCTGTCACCCTCCGGGTAGATCTGAGAAGGTAGGATATTATTGTTCCTCTCTCATCCTACCAGTTGGTGCAGCTTCCTTGGCTTCATGTAAGCATACAGTAGGATTAAGGGGTTAGGGGCTGAGAAAATAGATGCACCAGTGAGCGTCCCAATTCTGTCATCATGTGAAAATTACACTGAAAACCATCTCTCATCTCTTATGAAGACAGACTAAGCCCATAGGCTTGACATGGAAGCACCACTGAAATGACAGGGAAGACTTCGGAGTGGGAAAACCTGTACCGATGCTTCATAATGGGAGGGAGGCATGTGCACCGGCCAGGAGAGAGTCAGAACAGTCTCTGGATAACAGAGAATAGATGGACCACAGTGAGCGGGAAACCAGGATGGAAAGAGCCTTAGCTAGAAGTTTTAATGTGCAAATGCCCGGGGCGGGAGTAGGAAATGAGGCAGAAATAAAGGTGGGTATCAGAGTGAAACCTAAGATAGTGCCTTCCCATATGACAGTCATTAGCTCTATGTTGAGTCCTTGAAATGTGGCTATTCTTAATTAAGCTGTGATGTAAATGTCAAATGTAAAATAAGCACCACATCTTGAAGGCTCATGAAAATGTGATACAAAATATCAATAATTTTTAAGTGAAAATATTTTGTATATATTGATTAAAATATTATTTTTTGTGGCACTGGGGATTGAACCCAGGGGCATTCTACCTCCAAGGTACACCCCCAGCCCTATTTTTTATTTTTATTTTGAAACAGGGCCTTGCTAGGTTGATGAGAGTCTCACTATTTGCTGAGGCTGTCCTCAAACCTGCAATCCTCCTGTCTCAGCCTCCCAAGTACTGGGATTACAAGTGTGCACTACCACGCCTGGCTGATTAAAATATTATTAAATTAATTTCATCTCTTTGCTTTTTAGGTGGCTACTAGAAAACTCAAGATTATATGTGTGGCTTGCATTATTTTTCTAGCAGACAGAGCTGGTCTAAAGGAACATCCCACATAATCCACCTCCAACATAGCACTGGTGTTATTTACCCTTTCAGTAAAACTAGAGAGTCCCGAACAAAAATATTTGGCCATTTTACGGCGAATGACTATGGTTCCTATTTTGCATGTTAGCGTGCGTGCGTGTGTGTGTGTGTGTGTGTGTGTGTGTGTGTGTGTCTATTTAAAAATGCTTTAGCCAGGCATGGTGGCACATGCCTGTAATCCCAGTACTTGTGAGACAGAGTCAGGAGGATCATAGGTTTGAGGCCAGCCTCAGCAATTTAATGAGACCCTATTTCAAAAACAAACAAACAAACAAAAAAATAGGGCTGAGGCCGGGCATGGTGGCGCACACTTGTAATCCCAGTACTTTGGGAGGCGGAGACCAGAGGATCCGGGTTCACGGCCAGCCTCAGTGCTCTCTCTCTCTCTCTCTCTCTCTCTCTCTCTCTCTTTCTCTCTCTCTGTCTACTTAGCGAGACCCTCCGCAACTTCGTGAGACCCAGTTTCAAAATAAAGTATAAAAAAATAGGGCTGGGGGTGTAGTGCGGAGGTAGAACGCCCCTAGGTTCAATCCCCAGTACCGCAAAAAAATAAATAAATAAATAAAACAAAATAAAGAACAAAAAAAATAGAGCTGGGGGTGTATCTGGGAGGTAGAATGCCCCTGGGTTCAATCCCCAGTACCGCAAAAAAAAAAAAAAAAGAATAGGGCTGAGGATGTGGCTCGAAGGTAGAAATGCCCTGGGTTCTATCCCTAGTGTCAAAAAAATTAAAATTAAATAAAAAATTAAAATGCTGAACCTAGAAGAAGGGTATGGTGTTCACTGTTCTATTATGTCAAATTCTTTTTGCTTCCTTTTTTCCCAAAATTAAAAAAAAAATGAGTGACAGAAAGCAACATAATCTTAAGAAAAGCTTGTGTTCTTTTGTCACCAAGATGAATTAAAGAACTCGAGTAAAACAGAAATCTATATAGAAAGGTGTATTATAAATATAAAGCAAGTCAAAATGTAAAATAATTTTAAACAATTGGTAGGCCAAAATATCCACTTGACATTTACTCTTGGAACAATCCACTTCAGGAGGCTTCGTTTTAATGGCGTAGATCACATTCCCAGGCTACAGGTCAAGCCTCACTATCTGGTTCTGCAGTAAAGAATATTTACACAATAAAAATATTATAATTACTGTCTACCATTTTCAATTTTTAGAAGCAATCTTTGAAGAACTAATAGAAGACTATAAATATAGTACCATGAAGGAATGCAACAATCATAACAATCCATCACTAACCAAATTAACGTTAGAATCAAATATGACAAGCCGTTATTTGTAGTGGTGTTCCCCCAGGTATTAATTTTATTATTCTCTTTTCTTGTCTGTATGTTTGAAATATTTCCACAGTAAAAAAAATAGTAAAAGTTATTGTTGAGCTGACCAAAGTAAAAAATAGAAATAGGCGATATGGAGAACGTGTGTATCATAAGTTTCCCAGAAAAGAGACCCTGAGATTCTAAGACTTGGGTGCAGCAGGTTGGTTGGAGAATGTTCTCAGGACCACCACTTGCGAGGGTGAAAGGAGACAGGACCAGGCAATGGATGAGTGGGTAAGCTGTGCCGCTGACAAAACAAGACCCCAGCCAATGCAACAGGGAGCTTGGGAAGAATGGAGGGCCTCTCGAAGTTGCCCCACTGAGGCAGAGTGCTGGCCGGGCCACTGTGGCCTGTAATCCACATTGACCAGTCATGGATGTGGGCTGCCCTATGCGAAGTGGGGTGATATCAGGCAAGGTAGCTCCCTTCAGCCCAGAGCCATTCCCAGAGAGGGTTTCAGCTGAGGCCTATCAGCTGCCAGCGCTCCAGAAGTGGGGAAGGAGGGCCATGGTCCTGCAAGGGATTTGGCAGCACACCACAGTATCCACTACAAGGTGGAAGGAAGCTCACCTGTGAGCGTCTTCCTCAAGTTACACTGTGTGAGCCAGACGTATTGCAAAAGGTGACAGACCAAGAAATAGGGATTTAGGCACATTGTTTAAAGTTATAAAGATTCCAATAAGCTGGGTGTGGTGGCGCATGCCTGTAATCCCAGTATTTAGGAGGCTGAGACAGGAGGATCATAGGTTCAAGGACAGCCTCTGCAACTTAGTGAGGCCTTTCACAACTTAGTGAGACTCAGTTTCAAAATAAAAATAAAATAGGGCTGGGGGTATAGCTCAGAGGTAGAATGCCCCTGGATTCAATCCCTAGTACAGAAAAAAAATAAGATTCCAATAGACTAAAACTATAAATAAAAATCGGGAAGGGGAAAATGAAGTGAAATATAATTGAGTTAAATTTCTCAATATTCAAAGCAGAGGAAGTAATTTTTAATGCTTAAAGTAGATAAAACAGAAAGAGAAGTATAAACATATTTTAGAATTCTGGATACAGCCATGAGAAGAATAAAACCCAGGTAGTATTTAAAAACATTTACCTCTGGTGAGTAGGTCTAAAGGCAGAAGCTTGAAGATGTAGAAAACTTTCTCTTTATCCTTTTTTTACTATTTGAAATTTTATTACCACATATAGTAGTATATGAACCATTTTTATATTAGTTAACAATAACAAGAAGTTCTCCACCTTAGAAACCACATGGAAAGAGTTTCTCTCTCTCTCTCTCTCTCTCACACACACACACACACACACACACACACACACACACATACACCAAGGGGTACTCTAGTACTGATCTACATCCCCAGCCCTTTTTTATTTTTTATTTTGAGATAGGGTCTTGCTAGATTGACCAGGCTGGCCTCGAACTTGCAATCTTGCCTCAGCCTCCTGAGTCATTGGGATTACAGGTGTGTGCCACCACACCTGGCTTTAATTACCTTAATGCCATTGAGAGCCCAGTCCCTAGCAAGTTCCCCTGATATGGCTTAAGAACCCACAACCCCCTGGACAGCATGGTGTCTCAGCCCTCTACTGGCCCAGATGTTCTGGTCCCAGACAAAACGTGACCATTTCCTGCTGTGTTCAGTCTCTAAACAGAAAGTTCAACCCACTCCAGCAAAAAAGACTGACAGGAAGACAGCAGCCTAGGAAATCGACATTTTCTGTCGACAACCCTCAGGCCATAAGGTCCAGGCAGGAGGAGGACGAGGAGGAGGAGAAGCATGTTGTCATAGTGGCACACACATCTAGAAGTGAAGTCAGGGAATTGCCAAATACAGAGGCTTGCTTCTAGAAGTCTGGGCTAAGGCAGCGCAGAGCCAGGGCCTACTGCTGAGTTTTCTCAGTCTGAATCATCTGGTTCGGAGGTGGCCAGCAGTGGCTGTGACAACTTGAGCCACAGTTACACATCTGGCTGACTCTGAGGAGGGGAGACAGTGCCCCAAACTCTCCAGGAGCTCCTGATCTCATCTACAGAGCAGTTTTCTAATATGAGCTGTGGGGTATGGAGAATATTTTAGAAGTCTATGTCTACTTATTTTTATCTAAAAAAAGTAAGAAGGAAATTAAGCTGTGATCATGTTTAATACAGCAATGTAAGAACTACCTATTTTGTAAATAAATATATATACTGCTATGTAAGCAATTATACATATGCCTTATATTTATATTATGCACATACACATATAAAAATTTTTTGCACATTCCAAACAATTTAACAGATGGCATGCATAACCAAAGAGGAGTGGAGGCTGCAGCCTTGCAGGATGAAACCCCGGCTCCTGGGGTGGTCTCTCTCTGCTGGCAAGCCTTCTAGCCACACTCAACACTGGTCTCTAGCTCTAGTGGCAGCCTGGAAATGTAGAAAACTTGTACTTTTTCTTTATCCTTTTTGTAATTGCGTGGAATTTTATTATCATGTATGGTATATTAGCCACTTTTATACTCGTCAGAATAATAGCAACAATGAAAGTCCACCACATGGAAAAAGTTGCTCCTTTATCTTTTTTCTTTTTTTTTTTGAACTGGGAATTGAACCCAGGGACATTCTACCTCTGAGCTACACCCCCAGCCCCATTTTACTTTTTATTTTGAGACAGCCGGCTTTGGCCACGTGTCCTTGGCAATCGCCACTCTCATGCTCAACTGTTTTTCTATTCTGGCTGTTTCCTCTGGACTATCCCCTCCCCCCTCTGGCCTAGCAACAACTATCATTATTTTTTTGTTTTTGTTTTTGTTTTTGTTTTTTCAGTACTGGGGATTGAACCTAGGGACACTCTATCTCTGGGTTACACCTCCCCCAATCCTTTTTATTTTTAATTTTTAGACAGAGTCTCACTAAGTTATTATAGTGCACTGGCGTTGAACCTACGATCTCCTCAGTCAGCTTCCCAAGTACTGGGACTACAAGCATGTGCCACCACACCAGCACAACTGTCATTACTGACACCTCCCCTCTTTGCCATCTCCGCTAGGAAACCTTTTGTGGCACCCCAGGATGTCCTCGGGGCCATCACTGCTGGTGCATTCTGTATCAGAGCATTTGCATCTTACTGCTGTGAGATTCTACCCACCTGCCGACCTCCCTCATCGACCATGAGCAGAAGTGCTCCACTCATCTAGGCTCCACCGTACCCCGCACAATGTTTGGGGCTGAAGTGAACCCTGGGGTTTCTTCTCTGCCATCACGGTGCCATGAAGACTGTTGACTAAAAATCTTTGCAAGAGAGAATTAACCCCTAGCTCCAGAAGTGGAGCTAGAGTCACATGGTGACCTGCAGGCCTCAGGTTCCCCTTCGCGCCAGGGAAGGCAGTTCCCCTCCAGCAGCGTGCCCCCCTTGCGGACAGCGCTTCCTCCAACACGAAGCACAACCAAGGACTTCCCCCGGCAGCTCTGTCAGAGACCGGGCTGAGCCAGCTCCTTCTGCAGAACCCCGATAACATCAGTACAGTGAGGGTTCCAGGCAACAGGCCGTCCTCATGTGCCTCCTGGGGAAGGGCCCCCCAGGCCAGGCGCCCACAGTTTCCCAGGCCTTCTCGGCACCACAGCCCTCTGTGATGGCTCCATCCCCCTCTTCCTCTGTGCGCACGTCTTCCCTGAGCTAATATCATCTGTGTTCAAACCACTGGGATGCTCGGGGAGCACCTCAAAGTCAACATCCCAAATTGGAAAAGAGACTCTGGTGGGTCCCAGCTGAGCCAGGCTCTGTCCCTGGGCCACTCAGTCACTCACTGGAGGTCTTACAAACATGGCTGCCAGGGCACATTCCTATGAGGCAGCTGGAACTTCTCAGAGGCTGGGAGACTTCGGCAGAGCACTCACTCCAGAAGTGTCATCTCTGCCAGGCATGGTGGCACCCGTCTGTTATCCCAGTGCTTGGGAGGCTGAGACAGGAGGATCGCAAATTCGAGGACAGCCTCAGCAACTTAGTAAGGCCCTCAGCAACCTAGTGAGACCCTGTTTCAAAACAAAAAATAAAAAGGGCTGGGAGTATAGCTCAGAGGTAGAATATCCCTGGGTTCAATCCCCAGGTTCCCCTCCCCCAAATTATCTGTAGAAAGTAAAGAAGGAAGCAGAAAAGAAATAGCAGGTGAGTTTCTATTCAGTGCTATGTGCTTTAACAAATGTTTTAAAACAGGGAATGGGCTTCCTAGAGGTGGAGAGCAGCAGGTCTCATCCAACCCCTGGAGAGTCTCTGTGCCAGCCCCACAGTGGGAGCTCTGAAGTGGGGCAGAAGGTGGAAGAGACACTTACCTTCAAGGAGCCAACATTTAGTTGGGAAAGTCACAGAGGGCCTTCAAGTGACGTTAGAAAGCTGGGTCCTTCCTCCAAGCCGCCCGTGCACCTCCGTCCATCCTCAAGGCCAGATCGTATTCCTCTGGTGTAGGGAGGGCTGTAGCATGATGGGTGAAGAGAGCCGGAATCTAAGACTTATCACCAAGAACCTGGTTCTAGCTCTACTGCTAACTACCTGTGACCTCCAGGATGCCGTTGGCTCAGTCTCAATCACTTCATCTATATGCTTGATCTACTGTGGGGAAGCTTTTACAGATTCGTAAAACTTTAAAACTTTATGAAAAAAATTTTGGGTGGTACTGAGAATTGAACCCAGGGGCATTCTACCTCTGTGCTACACCCTCAGCCCTATTTTATTTTTTTGTTTTGAAACAGGGTCTCACTAGGTTGCTGAGGGCCTCACTAGGTTGCTGAGACTGTACTTAAACCTGTGATCCTCCGGTCTCAGCCTCCCAAGTACTGGGATTACAGGTATGCGCCACTGCACCTGGCTCTCTATGGAAAATTTAATCTGCAGCTCCTTTGAACTTCTTTAGAATGTGAAGTGGATGCAACATGATTCCTTTGTGATCGCCTTATTGTGTATTGGCTCAAGGTGATAAATTCGGTATGGTGGATTGGTTAGGTGTGTGGGCTCTGGGGTTGTGACTTGTCCGTGCTCTGCAGTAGCTTCTCATTGTTGGAATGATCTAGAGTGGGTTGTCTGGCTGCTTCTGGGGGGATCGTGGGCTTTGCAAAGGCAGAAACCTTCTACCTCCAATGGTTTTGCACCCCTGAGAGCTTATTGGCTTGGAATGATCCAATTTTCCTAGTTATATCTGGGATCTTGACCGGCATTATGGAACAAAGTTTTATAACTCTGGAAAATTTAAACCTGCAACTTCTGTTACTGGTGCCAGGATGATTGCCAAACTTGGGTTCAATGTTAAATAAATCCCATCAGTAATATCATGTAATCTTTCAGAGTGCTGTGGGACTGGATATCGGCCAACTCCCACTACTTTAATGCATGAATAACAATGAACAGAGGTCCAAAATATTTTCAAGTATCTTGATATTGTATTTTACCATTATTATTATTATTATTTTTTTTTTTTGGTACTTGGGATTGAACCCAGGGGTATTCTATCTCGGAGCTACACCTCCAGTCCTTTTTATATTTTATTTTGAAACAGGGTCTCGCTAAGTTGCTGAGGCTCTCCCTAAGTTGCTGAGGCTGGTCTCAAACCTTTGATTCTTCTGATTTGGCCTCCCAAGTACTGAGATTTCAGGTGTGCATCACCTTGCCTGGCAGATATCTTGATATTTTATAGAAGGCGAAGGAGAGGAAGAAGGAACAAAGGGGGAGGAGAAGGAGAAGGAAAAGAGAAAATGGGGAAGAGTGAGGGGAGGAAAAAGAAGGAAATGACACTAAAATTTGACTAAAAAAAATCAGTGATTAAACCCCTAGGACGAAGTGACTAACACAGTGCAGCTACAGCCTGATGTAGTGGGATCTTTGCATTCTGATGATGTGGCTACTTTCTGTGCCTGTAGATACAATCTCAAGGTGTCAAGTGTCAAATGTCAGCAATTGGAGGGGCCTTGAAACTCCTCAGAGGAAACGCATGAGAGGAAATCCTTTTACCTTGAAATCTGGATCATCTCTTATGTCCATCTAGGTACAGACCTCATTTAAAATTGGGTTAAACGAAATGAAATCAAGAGAGCTTTACAATAACCCCGTCTTAATTCATTTGCTGTCACTGTAACAGAAAACCAAAGACTGGGTAATTATAAAGGAAAGAAGCCTATTTAGCGCACGTTAGCGCACGTTCTAGAGGCTGAAAGTCCAAGATCAGGTAGCCGCATCTGGCAAGGGCCTCCGCTGTGTCATAACACGGTAGAAAAGCAGACCAGCAAGTGACTGCATGCAGAAGAGACAAAACACGAGGGGTGGCCTTGCTTTCTGTCCCCTGAGAACAGCATTAAGGACCCAAATGCCTCTTAATGGCCCCACTTCCCAACACCACCAAAACGGCAAGCCAATTTCAACATGAGTTTGGGAGGGACCAAACCATCTTCAAGCCATAGCACCCTGCCTCCAAGAGGGCGGGCGATCTAGAGTCAGACGGACTGAATTGAATCATAGCTCCACCACTTGCTAGCTATGCAACTTTGGGCAGATTATTTTATTTTCAGCACCTCAGTGGTCACACCTGAAAAATGAAGCTGTTACCAGTATATACAGCATGGAGCTGTTTGGAGGGAGGATTCCATGAATTCGTGCCTTGGGCATATTTGGTGATGGCAGCCACTGCCATCATTAACACAGCTGTAGGCCATAGCCTGTGAATCTGTGTGTGCCCTAAGAGCAGGGCTATGCCATGGTCATTGTGGGCCTTTATGGTAGTACCCTCTGAGCTTTGGGTACACAGTGTTTATGGATCAATGAAGCTGGAACCAAACTGTGTCTGCCCTCTGAGGGCCCCTGACATAGAGACTAAGAAGATCACATCGCATGACAAGTCTTGGTGCAGATGTCCAGTGATCTCAGCGGCTCCCTCCCCAGAGCCAAGAATAACTTGGCCCCATGACTGGTCACTTTTGCAGATTTCATTACGCTGGCCAGAGAACTGAGGCTCACAAAGCCACACTTCAAGACAGAAAGAGCTCCCAGCTGCCCATGTCCCAGCTCAGCCTCTCAAATAGGCAGAGATGCAGAGATTAATAATTCCCTAATTCCACAGTGCAACAAAGAGGACCCAGCACTTTCACACACCTGTGCCAAGGTCTAAAGGTCACTTATCCCAGGAATCATAGTCAGTGGCAACTGAGCTGAGATTCTCAAGGGACCCTTTGGTGGTCATTCCCAGAGAGTCACAGGGATGGAGTGATAGGGTGGCAGAATCTCCCCATCTTTGAAGAAAGGTGGCATCGGCACGGCCTGTCACCATCTACTCAGGCCAGAAAAGGCCTCCGCTGTCATGAGACCAGCATGCTCCACTGCCATCACCAGCAAAATCCTTTCAGGTCAAAATGAGCAGGTGAACAGGGACTGGGCCCCCTAGTTGCAGAAGAGTGGGGTGCATATGCACCTGCTGGTATGAACCTTTAAAGGATAATGATAAATATTTCACTGTGACCAGACTTCTTTTAAAATAAGTAGCTCCAGCTGGGCGTGGTGGCGCACGCTTGTAATCCCAGTACCTGGGAGGCTGAGACCAGAGGATCCGGGTTAGTGGACAGCCTCAGCTACTTAGTGAGGCCCTCCGCAACTTAGTGAGACCCTGTTTCAAAATAAAGAATAAAAAATAGGGCTGGGGGTGTAGCTCGGAGGTAGAATGCCCCTGGGTTCAATCCCTGGTACCGCAAAATAAATAAACAAACAAACAAACAAATAAATAAATAAATAAATAAAATAAGTAGCTCCAGCCAGGCATGGTGGTGCATGCCTATGATCCCAGTACTTGGGAGACTGAGACAGGAGGAATGCAGGTTTGAGGCCAGCCTCAGCAACTTAGTGAGACTTTCAGCAATTTAGCAAAACCCAATTTCAAAATAAAAAAAAAAAGGGCTAGGGGCATAGCTTGGAAGTAGAACACCCCAGGATTCAGTCCCCAGAACAAAAAAAAAAGACTAATTTTTTTTTATCAGAGTAATACATATATGCATATGTGTGTGTGTGTGTGTGTGTGTGTGTGTGTGTGTACAGAGAGAGAGAGAAGTGTGTGTGTTTGTGTGAGTTAGAAAAATTCTAATAGTGAAGAACTTATCATGAATACCAGAGAGATGCTTCCAGAAACAATAATCTCAGCTACTATTTATTGGGAATCTACCGTGAGCTGGGCCCCACACCAAATGCTTTACAGTTTCCATCAGGGAAACTGAGTCTCATGTGAGACTCACACCACTGTCAGGCAGGTGTTATGAGGATCCTGTTTTACAGAAGAGGAAACGGAAACATGCCCAACCTCACACCATGTTAAGAAAGAAAATGCGAATACCACAGATGTAGCTGAGTTATGGTTAAACTGTGAAGATCGGGATGGAAGGAAGCCCAGAAACATGAAAACAGTCGATCTGATGGAGTGATAAGATTACTGCACACGTCCCAGTCCCCCTTGGTGAACATTCCTGGTGTTTGGGGTGATGGATGCACTATGCCACAGGGTGGAGAGGTGATCTCACACAGGCCTGTGCGGCCTCAGGGGTGATGAAGCTGGAAGCCTGTGGCCTTGGGGGTTGGACTTGACACCCTGCAGATAAATGCCCAAGAAGAGAGCGCTCCCTCCTACCTGCCCCAGCCACCTCCTGGCACTTCCTCAGCATCTTTGCCAGTCGCAGAGCGTGTGGAGGGAGAGTTCGGGGAAAACCCCTTCTCCAGCTCAGATCGCCTTTTGTTCTCTTTACAACTCACTGCACATTTGCTCCTTTGGAACCCAGGGTGTTTTTCATTTTTTGTTTTTTCCTTCTCTCTTGCATGAATCAGCACAGAATTGACCTGAGTGGGCCAGAGAAGCTACTGGAATACAGCTCTCACTGGGGTCTAGTGCTCCTGGACCTACAGACCCCTCCTCTGCCTTCAGATTCCCTACTCCATTAGGTGGCACAGACCTGGATTTACCTCTGCCCAAGCCCCAAGCTACCTGCCCTCCCAGAGGCAAGATTCCCAGATCCCATTCCAAAGCCGACCTGGAAGGCCTCGTTGTCAACATGTCGTGAAGGAAGGTGAGGTCAGCGGGAAAACTGTGGTTCTCCTCCCCCAGACTCAGCTTCCTGGGTGCCACGAGACATGTCCTGGCCTCCTCTCCACCAAGAGCCTCGAGCTGAATGACCCAGCAGGAACCATCCCTTCCCCAGCTGGCCATGACAGCAGCAGGCAGCCGGTACCTTGTTGCCCCTCTGAGCCATTTTGTGTCGCCAGACTCTCATGTCCACCCGGGGTATCTGAGTTTGATGATCCCATTTCATAGAAGAGGTAATAGGGGCTCGGAACCATGAAGTGACTTGCCAAGGTCACCAGCCAGCAGGCTGGGACTTCTTGCCCATCGCCTTGCTGGACAATCTGTTTCAGTTGTCATTTTCACTGCTGTGACCCCAAAATACCTGACGACCACAACTTAGAGGAAGAAGATTTCTCTTCTCACAGTCCTGGAGGTTTCAGTCCGTGTTAGGCCAGGTGAAGTCTGTGGAGCTGAGGGCATGGCGGTGGGAAGCAGAGAAAACATGAACAGAGGGATGCTCACATCATGGAGGCCGGAAGCAGAGAGAGAGAGAGAGAGAGCCGGGCGTGGTGGCGCACGCTTGTAATCCCAGTACTTTGGGAGGCGGAGACCGGAGGATCCGGGTTCGAGGCCAGCCTCAGCTCTCTCTCTCTCTCTCTCTCTCCCTCCCTGTCTCTCTCTCTCTCTCTCTTTCTCTCTTCCCTTAGTGAGGCCCTCCGTAACTTCGTGAGACCCGGTTTCAAAATAAAGTATAAAAAAATAGGGCCAGGGACGTAGCGCGGAGGTAGAACGCCCCTGGGTTCAATCCCCGGTACCGGAAAAAAAAAAAGAGAGAGAGAGAGAGAGAAGGGGTCCATGGATATGTGTACAGTCCCCAAAGCCACACCCCCAGTGACCCACCTCCTCCAGTCACACCCTACCTTACCACCCAGTAAATCCATTAATCTATTATAATGGATTTACCCACGGATGAAATTAGAACCCTCATAATTCAATCATTTCACCTCTGAACGTGTTCCCATTAATACATGCACTTTTCCAAGAAACATTCTATATCCAAACCATAACCATCCTCTTGTCTCATTAAATCAGGTTTCTTGTATGAGGACAGTTACAGCATATAAGGACGGTCCCTTTGCTCCTGGACACGATCTTCATCTTCATGGCAGGCTGTGGAAACAGCAGCAACCAGATGAGCTCAAGGGGTTGCATCTGAGGGGCGCTTGGAACCCCCAAAGGAGAGGCCAGGAGCTGATCATGGTCCCTCCCCAGTCCAAATCTCAGCTGCAGGCCAAGACTCACAGATACCAGCCACCAGGGATGTGAAGGAGGGGAAAGAAGGACAAAAATGTGGTGGTACACACCTGTAATCCCAGCACTTGGGAGGCTGAGACAGGAGGATCACAGGTTCATAATCAGCCAGCCTCAGCAAGTTTTCAAGACCTTCTGCAACTTAGTGAGACCCTGTTTCAAAATTAAAAAATAAAATAGGACTGGGGGCATAGCTCAGAGGTTGAACACCCCTGGATTCAATCCCCAGCACCACAAAAAAAAAAGACAAAAAGAGATTATGTTAGAAATACTAAAAAATATCCCCAAATAAAGACTTGGCTTATAAGCCCCCCATACTTATTTTGTTATTCCCAGAGCCATCATATTTTCAATGATCTAATATCACCTCACTGGTTTTTCTATTTACTCAAGTTTCTCCTATCATGTTCCCTTTGGAAGCTACTGCAAAGATTTGGGGAAGTAGATAACACAAATCATAAACAAATAAATGCAAAGTATCATTTTATCTTTGTGGCAGTGATTTCTTCCTAAGCTCAACACCAGGCTTTGCTGGGGACACAGCTGGAAGACACTGAAGGAGGATTTGACCATGTGGGGTCCTCCTGCGGGGCAGATGTGAAGGCACAGACAACCTGTGACCACATGCCGGGTCTCAGTTCCACTCTCAAAGAGCAGAAGCCCCAACCTCAACCTCAGAGTACAAGCGGTCCCATGGTTCTGAAACTCATTGACGGCGGGGGAGGAGGGGCCCAAGAAGCCACTCTGCACCACTTCCTCTGCCTCCCACCATTCTCCCCAACCTTATCCACATAGCTATTGTCAAGCACCTGCTTGTGCCAGGCTCCCTGGGTGAGCTGGGGGTCCCACAGTGACCCACAGCCCATGCCCTGGAGCCCACAGTCTAATGGGGGAGACAGATGAAGAAGCATTAGAATTCCATGGGGGGAAGTACAGCGGAAGGGGGTCCAACCCAGACCTGAGGAGTCAGGGGTTCTTCCCAGGGGAACTAAGATTTAAACCAAGACATCAAGGCAGAGATGAGCCCTCAGGTCTTGTGGCCTCTGCCTCGTGGGCAGACATGCAGCTGCATTTCCCAGCCTCCCTTGCAGCAAGGCGGGACTGCGTGATGGAGCTTTAAGCTGGTGCAATGCGGACAGTGAGAAGGGCCACCTCCAGGCCTGTCCCTATTCTCGGCTCACTCACCAGCTAGAGGCAGAGCACTCCAAAGCCCCAGAGGAAAGCAGAACAAAGATGGCAGGGGCCTGGATCCCCAAGTCACCATGTGGAATCCGTGCCCACCAGATGGGGAGCGCCCTGAGTTACTGCATAGGTGAGAAATAAAGTTCTAGTGTGTCAAGCCACGGGGATGTTACAGTAACTATCATTACCCTACTTTATAACCAAGTAGGAGTGGGACATAAAATATTCCAGAAAAAAATGCTAGTGACTTATTCATAAAAACCAACCTAACTTTAGGAGGTAACAGCCAACAAAATAGGTGGGAATGAACAGAGGCTCCAAATCAACAGGAAAACAAACTCTGGCCCTCTATTTCCTAGCTGTGTGGTCTTAGACAAGCTACTTACCCTCTCTGAACCTTGGTTGCCTCATTCATAAAATTAAGAATATCGTGTGTGTGTGTGTGTGTGTGTGTGTGTGTGTGTGTGTGTTATTGGGATTGAACCCAGGGACATTCTACCTCTGAGCTACCCCCCTAGCCCTATTTTATTTTTTGTTTTGAAACAGGGTTTCACTAAATTGCTGAAGGCCTCAGTAAGTTGCTGAGGCTTGCCTCGAACTTGCGATCCTCCTGTCTCAGCCTCCTAAGTACTGGGATTATAGGCATATGCCACCAAGCCTGGCTTAAGAATATCCTTCTTTAAGGGTTGCTGTGACTATTAAATAAACAGTATCCAGAATGGTTCCTCATACATAAAAGTCTTACCACATAATAAATCCTTCACTCCTATCAACTGTGAGGAGTCGGCAGGTGAGTACACCCCAGGTCCCTCCCAATGCCAAAACTTTCTGGCTATTAAAACAGGGGCCAAAGGACTTTGATTATTTACATCAATGACATTTCCCCAAGAGATCTAAGGGGCTCACATGGAGCATCCTCGCTGAGTTTAAAAGGACTCTCGACCTCAGGAAAAC